>JAHUXG010017734.1:0-65440 GCA_020740815.1 Sciurus niger | reverse complement strand
GTATCCTAATGTTATATAAAATTTAATTTAATCAATGAAAGAGTAAAAATAATACCAAAAGTAAAATGTTATGATTTAACAATTTCTATTACAAATTAAAATAATTCCAAAATTTAAAGAGAATATCATACAATGCACAGAGACAGGAAATAAATTGAGTATATTTAATTACTTACAAAATAAAATATGAAATATTTATGACTGATATTTGCATAGTGATGTTAGTATACATAGCCCAGGACATTTATCTGCTGCCAGTCATTATCTCCTCAGGTTGGAAAACACTTTTCCTTGATACGTGTCATATTTTTGGAACTGTTTCACATAGTTCATCACTTAGCTTTAGAGTTCTTCTTTACTCATGCGTATCACTGAGAAGGGACATAGAATTTGACTTGAGAATTTTCCAAAATAGTCATTTCTATTGTAGATTCATTAAATTTAAAAAAACATATCCCAGAGATGAAGGGAGAGAGAAAAATACAAGAACAAACATAAGTCTGTAATCAAATTAAATTTATTTTTTATTGTTAGGATGAAGTATTTTTTAAAATTATTTTTATTATAAACAAAGGGTATACATGTTGTTTATGTTTGTACATGAAGTAAAGGCATACCATTTGTGTAATCATACATTTACAAAGGGTAATGGCATTTGATTCATTCTTTTATTTTCTCCTTCCCCCACCCTCCCACCTCTTTTCCCTCTATACAGTCCCTCTTTCCTCCATTCTTGCCCTCTCCAACCCCTCATTATGTGTCATCATCTGCTTATCAGTGAGATAATTTATCCTTTGGTTTTTTGAGATTGGCTTATCTCACTTAGCATGATATTCTCCAATTAGGATGAATTATTTTATTATAGACAACAATATGCCCATACATCTGGCTATAGTTTATATCTTCCTATATTAAAATCTTTGCCACACAATTCCTAAAAGTGTCTAGAACGGTTACCTTCTGCCAGTTAATCTATTATCTTTATTCTTTACTCATGAAAATTCAGTGAGAAAGCATGATAATTCGAAACAACATTTTTTTAGTTAAGTCACGATTTCTTAAAGAGTAATGTATATTTTGATTATGCAAAATTTATTGATATTTCTACAAATAAGACAAAGACCTTTCCTATTTTTCTGAAATTTCTGTAAAAAAGAAAAGCAGTTAACAATAATCTACTGGAAATATATTTAATCTTTCTCAAGAAATATTTTATTTTCTAAACTATTTCTGCTGCCCTTGTCAACCAAATCTTGATTAATAATATTCAGAATTCATAATGACCTTCATAAAAATATTTTCCAAGTACACTTTCTATCCAGTCACTTAATTTTCAAAAAATTTATATTTGCAGGTTCATTAAGGTAAATTACTTTTAAACTTCAGGAATATTTGGTTTAAAAGGAAAAGGGAAAAGTATATGCATGTAGAGATGTTTTCAGTGGTGCTGCCCAAATATATGAATACAGGCATTGGGAGCAGAATCAAAGATGCCTGGAAAACATGGACAGATTTTCTGAAGGAGACCCAGGAAATGGGGAGTCAACTCAGCACTCAGGTGTTCTTCATTGTTTGAAAGAATATGCATCAATTCATATGCAAGCCAATGCAAAGCAAAACAGACTGAGAAACTGCAGGGCCAGGGGCGAATGTCTGTTGCCTTCACCTCAAGGTATTCCAGTTGACATTAAGGTTCACATGGAAAGTGCTCTGGTGTGGAAGTCCCCTTCATTGGCTGATAGCCTGGGAGTGTAATCAAGAAGCCTGGAGAGTGCCAGGGACCAGTGTGGTTGCCATTTTGAATTTCCTACCACTGCAACTTGGTTTAAAGTGCATACTTGAAGAAGTTGCTGAAGAAATATCTTCATGAGTACACTCAAGAGAATGATATAACTTATGAACTCATGAAAGATGAATGATGTTAAGGAACACATACTCATAAGAAATGCAGGTGACTGAGGGAGCACTGCAAATTTTGAGTGCAGTTCCCTGCTGAAAGGTGCCAGTGGAAATTGGTTGCCTGTGAAATTGGTTCTTTTTAGAGAGTTGATTCAGTTGATGAAGAGAGGAGAAAATAAAAGTGCAGAGAATGGAAGTTCAGAATCCTCAGAAGTGGTTTTGTTTCTTTTTTTTTTTCTCTGAAATCCCACAGTACTCGGGATTAAAACCCCAGCCTTGTGCATGCTAGGCAAGCACTCTACGAGATTGGCTATATCATCAGCACAGGAACAGCTAATGTAAGGTACATGACTTGATCATCTACAGGTCTTACTCTGTGAAATTCTATGTGGAGAAGCAACCCTAGACAAAGCCAAACAATGTCTAAGAAACACTTATTTCTCCTGTTGACAAGAACACTGCAATAAAACTTTTTTGCAAGTCAATACCCACAGTCTAGGGGTGTGTCCTGAGGGAAAGATTTATCTTGTTTTTACTTAAGAAGGAAAATCATTGTAGATGATCCGTGAGCAGAAAATAATATTAGTGATCCAAGGACTTGAAGAACACGAGCCCAGGACAGACTATGTGGGAATGAGAATATGCTCAGTTTGTGAGTATGAATGGATATTTTGGGGATCAATCACACGTACATTCCTAGCCATTACATTCACAATCTACTGACACCTTCCTTGATAATATTTCTTATTTTGCCTCTTGGTATTTTTCTTTCAAATATTCTAACCAGCAGAGAGCTGTGCAAAATGCACAAGCCAGATCACGTGCTGGATCTTGCCCATCATTTCAGGTAATGGTGAGGTAGAGGAAGGTGTTCCTCTTGGGCAAGACCTGTTTCCCTCAATGAGAGAATTCTTCAGCAACTTAGCCAGGTGCTGTTGGTAGATATAAACAGGCAAAGACAAGTGGTGATGGCTCATGGGGTCTGGGATCCCAGGGTCAAAATATGGTGGAACAAAGAAAACATTCCTCATCCAATTTTAATCTTCTGCTTGTTATATTTGTAGTTATTATTCTCAAGATCCATTACAGTGAGATAAGTGACTGAAGGTCATATCTCCGACCTTTAACTCATTCAGTTTCATTCCACTCAGAAAAATGCCTAACTTGGTTACCAGTTCTGTTACATGAGAGCAAAAGATGGGAGAGCTCCTATAATCAAAGGGGAAGGAGCAGGAATCAGGCAGGTATATTGCAAAGGGCACGGGGGTTCTAGGCTCCAATAGAGAAGGTCCTTTGCTTTTCTCCCCAGAAGGTTTTTCTGAGACTTGGGCAAGATGCAATTTGAGGAGTAGCTCCAGTGACATGGCACCTACACCACAGATACCTCCTGAGGTCTCAGAGGAGTGGTATGACAGCATGGTGGAGTCACAGTTAATGTGGCAACCTGAGATGTTTCTGCTCATGGCTTCAAACAGAGATTCAAGGCAAGCACCAGCTCAGTTGTGATGGTAAGAGGAAAGACAAAGGCAGTGGGTGCCAGAGGTTTGTGGTTTTCAAGAAGTGATTCTAACCTCATTGCCTAGGTGATGAGGAACCAGACTGTATGCTGGGTGTAGACCCATGGGCAATACATCACTCCAGGTCCAGATAGGACAAGGACCTACTGAAGCCAGACAGCTCCCACTTTTACCCAGGCCCACTCAGTGGCACTGTGCTCCTTTGTCTGCACCAGTCATCCTGACAGCCAGCTCACCTGGATCCTGCTGCAGGCAATTAGCCCCCAGAAGGTCCAGTGGACCAGACTGTGTGTCCAGTGGACAGAGGTGTGTTTGAGGACATGTGGGACATCAAGTTTAGCACTGGTCCCAGTGGCAATGCCCTCTGAACCCACTCCTCCATGATTGGGCACACCCAAATTTCCTCATCAGGAAACTAGCCCAGGGCTCTAGCAGCCATACAGAATGATGGCTGGTGAAACTCAGGGCAGGGGAGCATGCACTACAGCACGGTGGCTTAGGTGATCATTGAATTGGGACACATCACATCACATCTGGTGGGTGTCCCCTCCTTTCCTACAAAGTCCAGAATGGAGACAGTTGAAACAGGGAATTGGATCTTCTAAGTGAAGGTGATTGGCTCCTCCTATGGCTCATGAGGGGAGGAGGGAGTCATTCACTCAGCATGTTGGATGGACAACAGGACGGACCTGACATGCAAGGAGAGATGTTCTGTGCTCACTGTACTTGCCAGACCCCACCTCCTTGGCTGTTGCATTACAACTAGACTGCACTCAGAAATTTGCATGCTGGGAGATTTCCAGGGGTACCTCAATTCACCTCGAGATGCAGAAGTGTCTTGCCATTCTATGTTCATAAAAGTGTTCATCCACTTGACAACACTAATGAATGTCTGGCACAAGGCTCTGTGGGATATTGCCAGAAGTCCTCTAACCAGCCCTGGGATGACACAGACTACAAGCCACTGGACAAAATAAGAGCCTGTTGATGGCATGATGAACACAATTTCATGGAGCATAACACCAGAATTAAACATACACCATGCTGAAAGTGGAATAGTACAAAACTTCCAAGCTGAATATTCAAAATGGGAGAGTAAGGACATTTGGGGGGCATGAAAAGAAGAAAGGTGATGGTGCTGAAAAACAACTTTGATGAAGAGACACTCAGAAATGAGCCATTATTCATTATCAACCCACAAATTCCACAACAAATATTCAGGTTCATCATACTCTACAAATACAGGAATTGCTAAATGCCATTTCATTTTGCAAGCAACCACCATCACAGACCCTAATACTTCTTGTAAGGACAGCAAGGCCCTTGCAAGTTCCTGTCTTTTTCCTGTTGCTTGCAAGGGACAGTTGATTATACATATGTTGATTCCTATTTTTTCTGGCACAAGAAACATGAGCAAAGGCTTTCCTTACAACACAGCACCAACACTCATGATCTACAATTTAAACAAGTTGAATGTAAAATATACTGCACTAAAACATGGCTCTCCAAA
Source organism: Sciurus niger (assembly GCA_020740815.1). Lineage (NCBI taxonomy): Eukaryota > Metazoa > Chordata > Mammalia > Rodentia > Sciuridae > Sciurus > Sciurus niger. The sequence goes on along the minus strand of JAHUXG010017734.1, from coordinate 60,514 downwards.
TAAAAAATGCACCACAGTATCAGAAATTTAAACCCCAAAAGCTCTACTCAAATTCAAAAGTGAAGACCAAACATGGGCAAAATCAGGAGACATTCTAGAATATTTACCTGTTTAATAGAACTTACTGAGCAGGGAAAGAGTACCTCAAGAATTTTCAAATTTTCAAATTCATTCTCTTTCTTGTCTTAATTCTATCCACCGCCAACATTCCATGTGCCTAATGTCTCTCATTTCCTTCTCCCAGTGTGATTTCTTGCAAACAGGGCTTCCTGTGGCATTTCTTACCCTACAAAGCACAATTCATTAATTCTCAAATCTGTGATAAACATGAGAACAACTCACAATCTGAGTTGTTGTTATGTTTAACCCAGTTCTACTATGCATCTCTTCATGACATCCATCAATATTAACTAGAGTCTATAAAAGGGCTCCATTCCTCTTGACACTGGAGCTCCAATGATACTGGAAGAGTAGGTTGTAAATCCCCTCTGTTCCCCCTGAATGCTATCATTAGAAGCTAAAATGGATTTAGCCCTAAATTCTATCATTATTCATCAAGTCACATGCAAGTCACTGCAAAGCAAAACTGACTGAGAACCTCCATAACGAAGTGCGGCTCTCCTCTGTCTTCACTTCCTGGTTTTCCAGTTGATATTGAGGTTCACGTAGAAAGTGCTCAGGAGTGGAAATCCTCTTCATTGGCAGAGAGTACAGGAGGGTGTCCAAGAAGCCTGGAGAGTTCCAGGGACCAGGGCGGTTGTCATTTTGAATTTCTTGCCACTGCAACCTGGTGCACATTGCATAGTTGAAGAAGATGCTGAAGAAATATCCACATAAGCATACTCATGAGAGATACATAAGCTATGAACAAATGAGAGTTGAGTGTTGTTAAGGAACAGGTATCCTTGAGAAATACAGGTAACTGGGGAAGCACTGCTTTATTGAAATGCAGAACTCTGCTGAAAAGTGTCAGTAGAAATTAGTTGCCTGTGAAACTGGAGCTTTTTACACTGTTTATTTATTTGATGAAGTCAGGAGAAAAGAAAAGAAAATTTGAGAGGATGGAAATTTGGCTTCTCAGAAATGGTTTTGTATTTTTTTTTGCAATATCACAGTGCTGGGGATCCAAATCTGGGATTGTGCATGCTAGTTAAGCACTGTACGAAATGGGCTATATCGTCAGAAACAGCTCCTCTAAGGTACATGACTTGATCATCTTTGGGCCTTACTCTGTGAAGTTCTATGCAGAGAAGCAACCCTAGACAAAGACAAATGATGTCTAAGGAATTCTTAATTCTCCTGTTCACAAGAATCCTGCAAGGAACATTTTTTGCAAGTCAATACCCACAGTCTAGGTGTGTGTCCTAAGGGAAAGATTTATCCTATCTTTACTTAAGGAGAAAAATGATTCTAGCTGATACCTGAACAAAAAATTGTATCACTGATCCAAGGACACCAGGAGCACCAGCAGAGGAGAGACTATGTGGGGATGAGAATATGCTCAGTTGGTGACTATGAATGGAGATTTGGGGGAATATTCACACTTGCATCCTTAGCCATTACATTCACAATCTACTGACACCTTCCTCGATAATTTTTCTTATTTTTCCTTTTGTCATTTTCCTTTCAAATATTCTAACCAGTAGACAGCTGTGCAAAATGCACAAGCCAGATCACGGGCTGGATCTTGCCCATCATCTCAGGTAATGGTGAGGCAGAAGAAGGGGTTCCTCCTGGGCAAGGCCTGTTTCCCTCAATGAGGGAATTCTTCAGCAACTTAGCCAGATGCTGTTGGGAGACATAAAGAGGCAAAGACAACTGGTGATGGCTCACAGTGCCTGGGGTCCCAGGACCAAAACATTGTGGCAAAAAGGAAGCATTCTTCATCCAATTTCAATCATCCATTCATTATGTTTGCAGTTATTACTCTCAAGATTTATTATAGGGAGATGTGACTGAAAGTCCTATCTCTGATCTTTAACTCATTCAGTTTCATTCAATTCCACTGAGAAAAACACCTCATTTGTTTACCAGTCATCCTGTGACATGAAAGCAAAAGATAGGAGAGCTCCTGTAATCAAAGGGGAAGGAGCAGACATCGGGCAGGTCACTTGTGAAGGGCAAGTGGGTTCGAGGTTTGGGTAGGGGAAGGCATTTTGTTTCTATCCCCAGAGGGTTTTTTCAAGCCTTGGGCAGTTTGAGGAGTGGCTCCCCTGACATGGCATCTGCACCACAGACACCACCTGAGGTCACAGAGGAGGGGCATGACAGTATGGTGGCTTCACAATTCCCATGGAAACCAAAGATGTTCCACTATTGCCCACTTCAAACAGATTCAAGACAAGAACAAGCTCAGGTGTGATGGGAAGAGGAAAGACAAAGGAACCTGTTGCCAGGGGCTTGTGGTTTTCAAAAATGATTCTAACCTCATCCCCTAGGCAATGTGGCAAAAGTCTGTATGCAGGGTAGAGCACTGTGGGTGATATATTGCTCCAGGTTCAGGCAGGACATGATATCCCACTGAAGACTGACAGCTTGAATTTCCACCCAGTCCCTAAGGTTGAACTGTACTTCTTTGGCTGCACCATTCATCCTGACCGCCTGTTCACCTAGCTCCTTCTTCATGTAATTAGCTCCCACAAGTTCCAGGGCACCACGCTGGGGTGGAGAGGTGCTTGAGGACATGTGGTTCACCAAGATTAGACAGGCAAAATCTTCATTGCCCTCCTAACTGACTCCTCCAGGACTCACCACACCCGGATTATCCTAGTCAGGAAATTAGCTTAGGGCCATAGCAGCCACACGGAATGATGAGTGGTGAGAGTTCAGGGTAGGGGAGCATGCAGTGCAGTGCAGTGACTTAGGTGATAATTGAATTGAGACACATCACACCCCATCTTGCGGTGTCCCCTCCTTTCGTACAAAGTTCAGAAAGGAGACAGCTGGAGCCAGGGAATTGGGTCTTCTAAGTAAAGGTGAGTGACTCCTTTGATGGTTCATGAGGAGAGGAGGAAGTCATTCACTTGGCATGTTGGATGGAGGACAGAATGAATCTGACATACAAGGAGAAATGTTCTGTGTTCACTCCACCTGCCAGACTCCACCTCCTTGGGTGCTGCCTTACAACTAGGCTGCACTCAGAAATTTACACGGTGGGAGTTTTCTGGGGGCACATCAATTCACCTCAAGATGCAGAAGTGTCTGGCCAATCTGTGTTCACACAAGGGTTGGTACTCTTTACCAGGCTAATAAATGTCTGGCACAGGCTATGTGGGATATTGCCAGGAGTCCTCTAACCAGCCTCAGAAGAACACAAACTAAAAGCCTCTGGATGACATAAGAGTCTGGTGATGGCATGATGAGCACAGTTTCACAGAGCATAACACCAGATTTGAACATACACCATGCTGAAAGTGGAATGGTGCAAAACTTCCAAGTTGAATATTCAAAACAGGAGAGTAAGGACATTTGGGGGGGGCATGGAAAGAAGAAGTGTATTGGTGCTGAAAAATAATTTCAATGAAGAGACATTCTGAAACTAGTCATCCTTCATGGTCAACCCACAAATTCCACGAAATATCTTCAGTTTCATTACACTCAACAAGTACAGGAAGTACTAATTGCCAGTTCATTCTTTAAGAAACCATCATTACCAACCTTAATTCCCCTTTTAAGGATATCAATGCCCTTGCAAATTTCTGTCTCTTCCCTGTTGCTTGCAAGAGACCATTGATTATACATATGCTGATTTCTATATTTTCTGGCACAAGAAACATGAACAAAGGATTTCTTTACATCACAGCACTGACACGTATAACCTACAATTTAAATGAGTTGAATTTGGTATATGCAGCACTAAGCCCTGGCTCTCCAAATAAAGAGTGTATGAAATATCAGAAATTTAAGCCCCAAAATCTCTACTAAAATGCAAAAGTGAAGACCCAACATGGGCAAAATCTGAATATCAAAACAGGAGCTGTTCTAGAATATTCACTTGTGTAATACGACTTACTGAGAGGGAAAATATACCTCAAGAATTTGCAAATTGTCAAATCCATTTTCTTTCTTGACTTTCTTCTATCCACCACCAACATGCCACATGCTTATTGTCTCTGATTTTCTTCTTCTGGTGTGATTTCTTGCAAACATTTGTCATTCCTTGCCCTACAAATCACAATCCATTAATTCCCAGATCTGTGGTAAACATGAGGACAACTCACAATCTCAGTTGTTGTTATGCTTCACCCAATACTACACTGCATCTCTAGAGGACTTTCATCAATATTAACCACAGTCTATAAAAGGGCTCATTCCTCTTGACACTGGAGCTCCAATGATACTGGGAGAGTAGGTTGTAAATCACCCCGTTCCCCCTGAATGCTATCATTAGAAGCTAACATGAATCCTGCCCCAATTCCTACCATTATTCATCAAGTCACATGCAAGTCACTGCAAAGCAAAACTGACTGAGAAACTCCATAGCCATGGGCGACTGTCTGTATTCACCTCTTGGCTTTCCATTTGACATTGAGGTTCACATGGAAAGTGCTCAGGTGTGGAAGTCCCCTTCATTGGTGGAGAGTACAGGAGGGTGTCCAAGAAGCCTGGAGAGTGCCAGGGACCATGGCAGTTGTCATTTTGAATTCCCTGCAACTGCAACCTGGTGCACATTACATAGTTGAAGAAGATGCTGAAGAAATATCCATATAAGCATACTCATGAGAGACACATAACCTATGAACAAATGAGAGTTGAGTGATGTCAAGGAACAGGTACCCTTGAGAAATGCAGGTGACTGGGGAAGCACTGCTTTCTTGGAGTGCAGTTACCTGCTGAAAGGTGTCAGTGGATATTGGTTTCACATAAAACTGGTTCTTTTTTATAGTATTGATTCAATTGATGAAGAGAGGAGAAAATAAAAAAGTTGAGAGAATGGAAGTTTGACATGTTCAGAAGTGGTATAATTTTTGTTGGTGATCTCCCAGTGATGGGGATTCAAACAAGGGCTTGCACATGCTAGGCAAGCACTCTAGGAGATGGACTATATTGTCAGCACAGGAACAGCCCCTCTAAGGCACATGACTTGATCATCAATGGGTCTTTCTCTGTGATATTATATGCAGAGAAGCAAATCTAGACAAAGACAAACATTGTCTAAGGCATTCTTAATTCGCCTGTTCACAACAATCTGGCAAGGAACATTTTGCATGTCAGTACCCAATCTAGACATGAGTTCTGAGGGATTTATTTATTCCATCTTTACATTAACAGGAAAATGGTTGTAGCTAATCCCTGAGCAGAAAATTATATCAGTGATCCAAGGATTTCAGGAGCACGAGCAGAGGCGGGACTCTGTGGCAATTAGAATACTCAAGTTGTGAGTATGAATGGAGATTTGGGAGGTCATTCACACATGCATCCCTAGCCATTACATTCACAATCTACTGACACCTTCCTCAAACATTTTTTCTTATTTTTCCTTTTGGCAATTTCCTCTGATTAATTCTAAACAGCAGAGAACTGTGCAAAATGCACAAGCAAGTTCAAGTGCTGGATCTTGTCCATTTTCTCAGGTATGGGTGAGGCAGTGGAAGGTGTTCCTCCTGGTCAAGGCCTCTTTTCTTCAATGAGGGAATGCCTCAGCAACTTAGCCAGATGCTGTTGGGAGAAAAAAACAGGCAAAGGCTAGTGGTGAGGGCTTACAGGTTCTGGGGTCCCAGTACAAAATCATGGTGGCAAAAAGAAAATATTCCTCATCCAATTTCAACCTCCGCTTGTGATTGCAGTTATTACTCTCAAGATTCATTACAGTGAGATAAGTGGCTGAAAGTCATATTCCTGATCTTTCACTCATTATGTTGCATTCAATTCCACTGAGAAAAACACCTCACTTGGTTACCAGTTCTCCTGTGACATGAGAGCAAAAGTTGGGAGAGCTACTGTAATCAAATGGGAAGGAGCAGGCATTGGGTATGTCAGTTATGAAAGGGGTTCCTGGGTCCAGTAGGTTTAGCTCCCCAGAGGTTTTGTCAGAGCATTGAGAAACATGGGGTTTGTGGAGTGGCTCCCATGACATGGCACCTGCACCACAAATACCTCTAGAGTTCACACAGGAGTGGCATGGCAGCACAGTGGTGTCATGGTTCCTATGGCAACCAGGAATGCTTCTGCTCCTGGCCACCTCAAACTGAGATTCAAGACAAGCACAAGCTCAGCTGTGATGGTAAGTGGAAAGACCAAGAAATGATTCCAACCTCGTCATCCAGGCGATGAGGAACCATGATGTATGCTGGGTGGGGCCTCATGTGTGATATATTGCTCCAGGTCTAGGTAGGTCAAGGGATCCCACTGAATCTCAACAGCTCGCCCTTCCATGCATACCAGCCACAACAGTCATCCTGACAGTCTGCACACCAAGCTCCTGCTGCAGGCAATAATCCCCAAAAAGTTCCAGGGAACCAGGCTGTGACGGAGGGGTGCTTGAGGGCGTGGGTCACCAAGCTTAGCACCAGCCCCAGCGGCATTGCCCTCCAAACCTGCTCCTCCAGAACTGGGCACACCCAGATTTTCTTAGTCAGGAAAATATACTAGGGCACTAGCAGCCACACAGAAGAATAACTGGTTACAGCTCAGGGCAGGGGAGCATGCAGTGCAGTTCAGTGGCTTAGGTGGTAATTGAATTGTGACACATCACACCCCATCTGGCAGGTGTTCCCTGCTTTCCTGCAAAGTCCAAAAAGGAGACACCTCAATTCACCTCAAGAGGCAGAAATGTCTGGCCATTATGTACAGAAATGTCTGTACATAAAAGAGTTAATCCACTTGATGAGACTAATTTCTGTCTGGCACAAGGCCCTGTGGGATATAGCCAGGAGTCCTCTAACCAACCCCAGAAGTATGCAGACTACAAGCCACTGGATGAAATAAGAGCCTGGTGATGACATGATGAGCACAATTTTACAGGGCATTTCAACAGACTTGAACATACACTGTGCTGAAACTGGAATGGTGAAAAACATCCAAGCTGATTATTCAAAACAGGAGAGTAAAAAATTTGGGGGGTATGAAAAGCAGAAGGGTGTTGGTGTTGAAAAACAACTTTGATGAAGAGACACTCTGTAACCAACAAATCATTCATTGGCAACCTACAAATACCACTACATATTTTCAGCCTCATACTCTACAAATACAAGAATTACTAGTTGTCAGTTCATTCTGTAAACAACCATCATTACTGACCCTAATTCCCCTTGTAGGGACATCAGTGCTCTTGCAAATTCCTGGCTCTTTCCTGTTCCTTGCAAGGGACAGCTGATTATACATATGCTGATTCTTATTATTATTTTTTTTGCAAAAGAATCATGAACCAAGGTTTCCTTACATCACAGCACCTATACCTAGGACCTAAAATTTAAATGAGTTGAATTTGGGATATGCAGCACTAAACCCCAGCTCTCCAAACAAAACATGCACCACAATATCAGAAATTTAAACCCTAAACCTCTACTAAAGGGTAAAAGTGAAGACCAAACATGGGAAAAATCTGAATATCATAACAGAAGTTATTCTAGAATATCCAACTGGGTAATAGGACTTATTGAGCAGGAATAGTACACCACAAGTATTTGAAAATTATCAAATCCTGTCTCTTTCTTGACTTGCTTCTATCCACCACCAAAATGCCACATGCCTAATATCTCTGATTTTCTTCTTCTGGTGCAAGTTCTTGCAAAGAGGAGTTCTTGTGTCATTCCTTACCCTACAAAGTACAATCCATTAATTCCCAGGTCCGTGGTAAATATGAGAACAACTCACAATCTGAGTTTTTGTTATACTTCAACCAGTTCTACTATGCATCTCTTGAGGACATCCATCAATATTAATAGGAGTATTTAAAAGGGTTCCATTCCTCTTGAGACTGGAACTCAATGATACTGGGAGGGTAGGTTGTAAATCACCCCTTTTCCTCCTGAATGCTATCATTAGAAACTAACATAAATTCTGCACACATTCCTACCATTATTCATTAAGTCACATGTAAGCCACTGTAAAGCAAAGCTGACTGAGAAACTCCAGGGACAACAGTGGCTGTCCTTTGTTCTCACCTCTTGGTTTTCCAGTTGACATTGAAGTTCACATTGAAACTTCTCAGGTGTGGATGTCTCCTTGGTAGAGTGTATGGGAGTGTGTCTAAGAAGACTTGGAATCCAAGGGACCAGTGCAAATGTCATTTTGAATTTCCTGCCACTGCAGCCTGGTGCACATGGCATAGTTGAAGAAGTTGGTGAAGAAATATCCACATAAGAATACTCATGAGAGACACATAACCTATGAACTAATGAGAATTGAGTGATATTACAGAACATGTACCCTTGAGGAATGCAGGTGACTGGTGAAACACTGATCCCCTGGAGCTCAGCTTCCTCCTGAAAAGTGTCGGTGGAAATTGGTTTCCTGTGAAACTGGTGATTTTATACAGTGTTGATTCAGTTGATGAACAGAGGAGAAAAGAAAATAAAAAATCCAGAGGATGGAAGGTTGTCATCCTTAGAAGTGGTTTTCTCTGTATTTTTTTGAGGTACCCCAGTGATGGGGATTTGAACAAGGGCCTTACACATGCTAGGCAAGTTCTCTAGATGATGGACTATATTGTCAGCATATGAACAGCTCCTCTAAGGTACATAACTTGATCATCTATGGGTCTTACTCTGTGAAATTCTATGCATATTAGCAACCCTAGAAAAAGTCAAACGATGACTAAGTCATTCTTAATTCTCCTGTTCACAACAATCCTGCAAGGAACCTTTTTTGCATGTCAATACCCACAGACTAGTGATGTGTCCTGATGAATGAATTTATTGCATCTTTACTTTAGGAGGAAAATGATTGTAGCTAATCTCTGAGCAGAAAATTATATCAATAATCCGAGGACACCAGGAGCAGGAGTGAGGCAGGCATGTGTGGCAATTAGAATATTCTCAAGTTGTGAGTATGAATGGAAATTTTGGGGGTCATTCACACATGCATGCCTTGTCATTATATTCACAATCTACTGTCACCTTCCTTGAATATTTTTTCTTATTTTTTCTTTTGGCATTTTCCTTTGTAAAATTTTAACCAGCAGAGAGCTGTGCAAAATGCACAAGCCAGTTCAGGTGCTGGATTTTGCCCATCCTCTCAGGTATGGGTGAGGCAATAGAAGGTGTTCCTCCTGGGCAAGGCCTGTTTCCCTCAATGAGGGAGTGCCTCAGCAACTTAGCCAGATGCTGTTGAGAGATATAAACAAGAAAAGGCAAGTGGTGATGGCTCATAGGGTCTTTGGTCTCAGGACTGAAACTTGGTGACAAAAACAAAATACTTCACATCCAACTTCAATCTTTCACTTGTTATGTTTTCAGTTGTCTCAAGATTATTACAGTAAGATAAGTGGCTGAAAGTCACAACCCTGATTTTTCACTCATTCTGTTGCATTCATTTCCACTCAGAAAAATGCCTCACTTTGTTACCAGGTCTCCTGTGATGTGAGAGCAAAAGATGGAGGAGCTTCTCTAACCAAAGAGGAAGAAGCAAATATTGTGCAGGCAGGTTGTGAAGGGCGAGGGTTTTCCAGGCTCCAGTAAAAGAATGAACTTTGTTTGTCTCCACATAGGTTTTTTCTCAGCCTTGGGCAACATGGAGTTTGAGAGTGGCTCCAGCTACATGGCACCTGCACTCAGATACCACCTGAGGTCACAGAGGAGCTGCAGGGCAGCACCGTGATGTCACGGTCCCAAGGCAACCAGAGAGGCTTCTGCTCCTGGCCTCTTCAGACCAAGATTCCAAGACAAGCACCCACTCAGTTGTGATGGTAAGAGGAAATATAAAAGCAGCAGGTGCCAGGGACCTGTGGTTCTCAAGAAATGATTCTAACCTCGTCAGCCAGGTGATGAGGAACCAGGCTGTATGCAGGGTAGAGACTGTGGACAATATATTTCTCCATGACCAGGCAGTACACTGAAACCCAACAGATCTCACTTCTGCCTGAGCCTGTTAGGTGGCAGTGTGCTTCTTTGGCCTCACTGGTCATCCTGACAGCCTGCTTCCCTATCTCCTGCTGCAGGCAATTAGCCCCCACATGGTTGGGTGGCCCAGGTGGAAAGGAGGGGTGTTTCAGGGCACGAGGGTCACCAAGGTTAGCACCAGCTGCAGCACTGCCCTCTGAACCCACTTCTCCAGGAATAGGCACACCCAGATTTTGCTAGTCAGTAATCTATCCTAGGGCTAGCAGCCACATGGAATGATGGCTGCTGAGAGCTCAGGTCAGGGGTTCTTGAAGTGCAGTGCAGTGGCTTTGGTGATTATTGAATTGGGACACATCAAACCCCATCTGACAGGTTGCCCCTACTTTCCTACAAAGTCCAGAAAGGAGACAGCTGGAACCTGGGAATTGAATCTTCTAAGTGAAGGCAAATGGCTCCTCTGATGGCTCATGTGGAGAGGAGGGCATCATTCACTCAGCCTGTTGGACAGAGGACAGGATGTACCTGACATGCAAGGAGAGATGTTCTGTGCTCACTCTACCTGCCAGACTCCACCTCCTTGGCTGCTGCCTTACAACTAATTAGTCTGAACTCAGAAATTTACCTGCTGTGAGTTTTCCAGGAGCACCTCAACTCACCTCTAGATGCAGAAATGTCTGTCCAATCTGTGTTCACACAAGGGTTTGTCCCCTTAACCAAACTAATTTCTATCTGGCATAAGGCCCTGTGGGATATTGCCAGGAGTATGCATACTACAAGCTAGTGGATGAAGTAAGAGTCTGGTGATGGCATCATGAGCACAGTTTTGCAAGGCATAACACCAGTATTGAATGTACACTGTGCTGAATCTGGAATTGTGAAAAGCATCAAAGCTGAGTATTCAAAATGGGACAGTGAGGACATTTGGGGAGCATGAAAAGCAGAAGGATGTTGGTGCTGAAAACCAACTTCAGAGGAGCCTGATCTACAAACTTTTGACACAAAGTTAGACTATTTTTTATGCCTTGTAGTAACACTTTCCATTAAAATCTTTGATAAGGTCTTTATAAATTTGGTGATGGTAAACTAAAGGCAAATCTTTTACAATCCTGTTGAGCTAATGAAATAGTAAAAAAAAAATCCTGTAAATCTTTAACAATAATATGTGAACCTTTAGTTATAGTCACAGGAGAAGGGAGATCAGGCTGAAGAGCTCCCATACTCTCCATAGTCTCATTGAGCGCTCTCAAGTCCTAAAATAATCTCCATTTACCAGATTTTTTATAACAAATATTGGAGTATTCCATGGTTTATTAGATGGTTCAATATGTCCCTTTTGTAATTGTTTAATAACTAGAGACATGGCTGCATTTATTATTTTTTTTGAGGGGCCATTGCTCAACCCAAACAGGAGAATCTGATTTCCATGTTATTGGGTAAGCCTGTTTAAGAACAATAGCCCCTAAGAAAAAGGCAAAGGCTGAGTCTCATCTGTTAAGGTAATATTAAGTTGTTCCATTAAATTTTGCCCCCACAGTGTAAAGGGCAAAGTTCGCATTACATAAGGTTGGAAAGTACCCTTGTAATCTCCATCAGTCCTATGTAAAATTTCTGAACTTTTAGCCATGTTTGAGGCTAACCCCAAACCCACTAGGGTTGAGGGAGATTTAGTTGTGGGCCAGGACATAGGCCAATTATGAGCTGCTATACAACTTACATCAGCTCCTGTATCTACTAATCATTTAATAGCTTTTCCTTGTACTTTAATGGTTTTCATTGGTCTTTGTTCAGAAGCCTTTTGAATCCAAGGCACAGTATTAGTAGAGCCAAAACCATCGGTACATTCCTGGGTAAGTATTTGGTTTGACAATCTTAAGTAAGTTAATAACAATAATTGAGCAATCTGCTGCTAAGGAAAAATTTGAACTGTTCTTAGAGGTGGGTAAATCATAATTTTTATTTCTCCATTGTATTCAGAGTCAATTACTCTTGGAATTATGTATATTCCTGCCTTAGACATTGAGCTCCTGCCAATAATGAGCCCATATGTCCCTTAGACAGAGGGCCATATACTCCAGTTGGAATTAAAGTCACTTCTGATTCAGTGGTAATGATAAAATGTTTAGAGAAAGACAGATCTAATCCAGCACTTCCTGAGGTTGCTCTTGCCAAGTCATTGATTGTTGTCCTATGAAAGCTTTCTTGTTTGGACTCCAATAACCAAGGTTGTTTTGGGGGCCTGTGACTGGCCCTAAGACCCAGTTTTTGATATAGGCCTAGTAGATCCTATTGGAATCATAGAAGGCTCCTCAGGAGAAGCTGATGGATTGACTCCAATAGGATGTCCATCTTTATGAAATTTAGATATAATTTCTTTGGCCCAATGAAAACCCTTCTGACATTTAGGACACACTGTTTTGGGAGTGTGTGTCATATTTCATCCTCCTTATGGACCTTGAGGACAAGCTCTGCTAAAATGTTCTCCTTGACCACAAGAGAAACAATTTCCTATGCTTGCAGGTGAAGTGCCTCTATTGTTATTTCCCTGGTTAATTCCCTTTAAAAATTGAGAATATGTCTTACCTTGCAAGGCATCTGCTATTGCCATGACTTAAATATGAGCAGGACTGCTATCCATACATATTTTAATAAAATTTGATATGGTTCCAGTTCTCCTTATGGGTCTCAGCAAAGTCTCACATGTAGGGTTGACATTCTCAAAGGCGAGCTGTTTCAGTAAAATATCAGTTGCCTCTGGGTTTATGATAATCTTCGAAATATTTTTTTATAACTTGGCCAGGAAATCCTTATAAGGCTCCATTAAACCTTGTTTAATATTGCTAAGAAAAGTGGTTTTAATATCAACAGAAAGAAGTCATCACCAAGAAGCAATGGCAATTTTAGAAATTTCACTTAATGCAACATTTGAAAGGCTGTTTTGAGTTTTTGGATCAGCCCACTTTTCAGTTTCCATAATCATGGATATAGATATTTGACCTCTAGTTTGGCCAGTAAATTGTTTATCAATGGTCAGTTTAACTTCTTCTTTATACTCTATTTCCCAGAGCAAATGTTTCCCTGGAGACAGGCATGATTGAGCAGTCTTTTGCCAATCAAAAGGAGTCATTCAATTTGCTCCAAAAATTTCTACCAATTGGATAACATAAGAAGTAGGTCTAAAATCTTTCATAGCACCTTTTAGTTTCTTAACAATTTTAAAAGTTTCCTAAACTGGCTCATCATCCTCACTGCAGGTTACCACTGGAAATTCAAATCCTATTTCACCAGCTGCATGTGCCTCAGCAACAGCAGCCATGAATCCTCTCTTACATTCCATTTTGCCTTTCTTTTTCTTTTTACTCTTTGGTGGAGGAACTGTGGCCTCTACAGGAGCCACAACTGGTGGCCAATCCTTGTTGTGATAATGAGCAGCAGCTTCCTCTAAATCTTCATCTGAAGTGATGAGTTTATCCTCCTTTTTATCCCCTCCATGCTCTGAGTCAGAGAGTAAATCCTCATCTATATTTTTTATAATCTGAAGGTTTAGGCAGTAATGGAGCTTCCTCAGGGAAGGAAGTTCTTTTACCTAAATACATAATTATATGTGTGGGTTCAATTGTATCTCTGAACAAATTCCAAAGAGCAAATGCATCAGAAGGCACATGTTCAGCCCCAGGCTTTAAATAATAGGCCTGCATTTCCTCCCCCAGGCATTTCCAAGTAGCTAGAATAAGGCTTACTTCCTGGTGGAATTAGGGCGAACACTCTTGCATGAAGTGAAAAAATCTGCACAGCTGCCCAGTAGTTACAGGAATTCCCCTATTAATGAGAATATGCTTAGCAATGTCAATGAATAAATTTCTATCTTTACTTTCTGTATGACCTATGTATTTTACTCAGCCTTTTTTCTACTGAGGGTCCTACCAACTTCTCAAAGTTCTGTGATTTCTTGCCTTTCCTTACTCAGTCTTTCTACTGAGGGGACTGCAGACTCCTAGGCAGAATCCTAACCTTACTTGGAAAATCTCTTTTAATCTCTTACCTGCACCATGTTGGGTGCCAAACTGCTGGGATTCAGCCCTAGCAAGGGTCGTGGTGGTCTCAGGTGAGGGAGTAGGCATCAGCATGGTGGAGAACAAAGCAATGCAGACTCAAGGAATGAATGCTATGTTCTAAATTTTATTGTTCCAGCCAGCTTTTTATACATTAAAAGGTTGACATTTACACATGTTTTTCCAGAACAAGAAAAGATCACAAGGGGAAAAAATATCTTGTATAATTATTACTAGACTAGGCAATGATGTATTCTAATTATTCTTAGTAATTGCTTACTTGTGATAACCTATAACTAAACAATAAGATATATTAATGTTGCTTAACTAATCATAAAGTTTAAAGCAATTTCAGCATGGTTGAGTAAGTGTCAGTCCTGTGGCTACTGCTGTGGTAAATAAGTGCTAGACAGTTGAAGCTAATAATAACATGATATCATCTTATACTGTGTGAATTTAATGTTGAGGAACTTCTCTCTGGGGGATAAGTGGCCAATAGTATTTACAGCATTTAGTAAATCCTAATCTTTTAAGAAATGGAATATCTTGCACTCTTGTATGTTTACCTTCAAAGCAGATAATAACATTTTCTGATTTTATATCTAAATATCCCATGAGAGATAAAGGAGGGTCTATATCCACGGCCTTAAGAGGCATCCCTCTAGGAGGATGTCATGACTTTTCATTAATTAAATGAGCATTGCCATAAGGTGTTTTAACTGTATGAACTCTTTGTTCTTTATTTCTTCGGTTTCTGTTAATCATTCCTGATGGGTTTGGAGTTATTTTCCTATGTGCTTCAGGTCATCTGAGATTAGTCAACAGGGGATTGGCAGCTAGAATCTGTTTTTGTATTTTCTCATAGCATTTTTGCTTACTCACAGTTTCATTACAAGTGAAAAATCTGAAATCATTGTTCCATTATAAGTCTGGTTTTATGTTTTAATCCTGGTTCAGTTAAGACCCCTGTTTTCAGGAAAAAACATAAAATATTGAGTAAACCTACACATATTAAGCAGGCGAGGAAGGAAAGCATGAAAACCAAATTCCCAAAGAGATGAGACTTTGCAAACACCTTTATTACTCAGCAAAATCATTGTCAAGCACTGAGGGAAATTGCACGTGGGGTAACAAGTCATCCAAGGATGCCAAGAACATGAGAAGAGGCAGGACTCTGTGGCAATTAGAATATGGTCAGGTTTTGAGTATGAATGGAAATTTTGGGGATTATTCACACATGCATCCCTAGCCATTACATTCACATTCTAATCACACCTTCCTAGATGCTTTTTTTCTTATTTTTCCTTTTGGCATTTTCCTTTGAAAAATTCTAACCAGCAGAGAACTGTGCAAAATACAAAAGCCAGTTCAAGTGCTGGATCTTGCTCATTATCTCAGGCAAGGGTGAGGCAGAGGAAGGTGTTCCTTCTGGGCAAGGCATTTTTCCCTCAATAAGGGAGTGCCTCAGCAACTTAGCCAGATGCTGTTGGGAGATATAAACAGGCAAAGGCAAGTGGTGAAGGCTCACGGGGTCTGGGGTCCTAGGACCTAAACGTGGTGGCAAAAAGAAAACATTCCTCATCCAATTTCAATCATCCACCCATTTTGTTGACAGTTATTACTCTCAAGATTCATTACAGTAAGATAAGTGGCTGAAAGTCATATCCCTGATCTTTCACTCATTCAGTAGCATTCAATTGCTCTGAGAAACACATTTCACTTGGTTACCAGGTCTTCTGTGACATGAGAGCAAAAGATGGGAGAGCTCCTGTAAACAAAGTGGAAGAAGCAGGCATCTGGCAGGTCAGTTGTGAAGGGCACAGGGTTTCCAGGAACCAGTAGGAAATGGAACTTGGTTTCTCTTCCCAGGGGTTTTTTTTGAGACTTGGGCAACATGGAGTTTGAGGAGTGACTCCCATGACATGGTGCCTGCACTGCAGATACCGCCTGAGGTCACAGAGGAGGGGCATGACAATAGGGTGGTGTAATGGTTCCCAAGGCAAACAGAGATGCTTCTGACCCTGGCTACTTCAGACCAAGATTCAAGGCAAGCACCATCTAAGCTGTGACGGTAAGAGGATGGACAAATGGATTGGGAACCACGGGCCTGTGATTCTCAAGAAATGATTTTAACCTCGTCACCCAGGCGATGAGAAACAAGGCTGTATGTGAGTTGGAGATCCGTGGGTGATATATCGCTCCAGGTCCAGGCACAACAAGGGATCCCACTGAAGCCCGACAGATCTCACTTCCACCCAGGCCTGCTAGGTGACGCTATGCTCCTTTGGCCACACCAGTCATCCTGACAGCGTGCTCTCCTAGCTCATGCTGCAGGCAATTAGCCCCCAAAAGGTCCAGTGGACCAGGCTGTGATGGAGGTGTGCTTGAGGGCATGTGGGTCACCAAGATGGCATCAACTCCACCAGCATTGCCATCTGAACCCACTCCTCCAGGATTAGGCACACCCAGATTTTCCTAGTCAGGAATCTAGCCTTGAGCACTATCAGCCACAAGGAATGGTGATTGGTTAGAGCTCAGGTCAGGGGAGCATGCAGTGCAGTGCAGTGTCTTAGTTGATTATTGAATTGGGACACATCATACCCCATCTGACAGGTTGCCCCTCCTTTCCTGCACAGCCTGGAAAGGAGACAGCTGAACCTGGGAAGTGAGTCTTCTAAGTGAATGTGAGTGTCTCCTCTGATGTCTCATGATGAGAGGCGGGAGTCATTAACTCACAGCATGTTGGACTGAGGCCAGGATGGACCTGACATGCAGGGAGAGATATTCTGTTTTCACTCCACCTGCTAGGCCCCACCTCCTTGACTGCTGTCTTCCAACAAGGTTGCACTCAGAAATTTACCTCCTGGGATACTTCAAGGGGCACTTCAACTCACCTTCAGATGCAAAAATGTCTGGCCTCTCTGTTTTCACACAAGTGTTCATCCTCTTGACCACACTAATGCCTGTTTCCAAAAAGGCCCTGTGGGATATTGCCAAGAGTCCTCTAACCAGTCCTAGGAGGGTGCAGACTACAAGCCAGTAGATGAAATAAAAGCCTGGTGAAGGCATGATGAGCAGTTTCACAGTGCATGACACCAAATTTGAACATACTCTGTGAAGAAAGTGGAATGGTGCAAAGCTTCCAAGCTGAGTATTCAAATGGGAGTAAGAACATTTTGGGGTCACTAAAAGCAGAATGGTGTTGGTGATGAAAACCAACTTCAGGGATGAGACACTCTGAAAATAGCCATCATTCATGGTCATCCTACAATTTCCACAGCATATTTTCAGCCTCATCATACTCTACAAATACAAGAAGTACTAGTTGCCAGTTCATTCTGTAAACAACCATCATTACCAACCCTAATTCCCCTCATAAGGACATCAGTGCTCTTGCAAATTCCAGGCTCTTTCCTGTGCTTGCAAGGGACAGTTGATTATACATATGCTGATTCCTATTTTTTCTGGCACAAGAACCATGATCAAAGACTTTCTTTACATCACAGCACCTAATCCATGACCTACAATTTAAATGAGTTGAATTTGGGATATACAGCACTAAACCGTGGCTCCCCAAATGAAGAGTGCACCACAATACAAGAAATTTAAACTGCAAAAACTCTACTAAAATACAAAAGTGAACAATCAACATGAACCAAACCTTAATATCAAAAGAAAAGTTGTTCTAGAATATCCAACTGGTTTATAGGAATTACTGAGTAGAAATAGTGTACTTCAAGCATTTGAAAATTGTCAAATTCATTTGCTTCCTTGACTTGCTTCTATCCAACACCAGTATGACACATGCCTAATGTCTCTGATTTTCTTCTTCCACTGTGATTTTTTTGCAAAGTGGGGTTCATGTGTCATTGCTTACCCTACAAATCACAATCCATTAATTCCCAGGTGTGTGATACACATGAGAACAACTCACAACCCAAGGTTTTGTTATGTTTCACCCAATTCTGCACTGCATCTCTTGAGGACATCCATCAATATCAACATGAGTCTATTAAAGGGATTCATTCCTCTTGACACTGGAGCTACAATCATACAGGAAGAGTAAGTTGTAAATCACCCATGTCCATCCTGAATTCTATCATTAGAAGCTAACATGGATTCAGCTCCAAATCCTACCATTATTTATCAAGTCACAGGCAAGTCTCTGCAAAGCAAAATTGACTGAGAAACTCCATATCCTACAGTGGCTATCCTCTGTCTTCACCTCTTAGTTTTCCAGGTATCTTTGATGTTCACATGGAAAGTGCTCAGGTGTGGAAGTCCTCTTCATTGGCAGAGAGTAATGCAGTTAGTCCAAAAATCCTGGAGAGTGCCAGGGACCAGGGCAGTTGTCATTTTGAATTTCCTTTCACTGAAACCTGGTGCACATTGCATATTTGAAGAAGAGGCTGAATAAATATCTGCATATGCATACTCATGAGAGACATGTAAGCTAGGAACTAATGAAAGCTGAGTGATGTGATTGAACACGTATTCTTAAGAAATGCAGGTGACTGGGGAAGCACTGCTCCCTTGTAGTGCAGCTCCCTGCTGAAATGTGTCAGGGGAAATTTATTTCCTGTGAAACTGGTCCTTTTTACAGTGTTGATTCAGTTAATAAAGAGAGGAGAAAAGAAAATAAAAAGTTGAGAGAATGGAAGATTGGTATGGTCAGAAGTGGTTTTCTTTTTTTTTCTTTTTTTTTTTTTTTTGTGATCCCAAGTGCTAGGTATTCTATCCCAGGCCTTGTCCATGCTGAGCAAGCACACTAAGAGATGGGCTATATTGTCAGCACAGGAACAGCTCCTCTAAGGTACATGACATGATCAACTGTGCTTCTTACTCTGTGAAATTCTATGAAGAGAAGTAACACTAGACAAAGCTAAACAATGTCTAAGGAATTCTTTATTCTCCTGTTCACAAAAATCCTGCAAGAAACATTTTTGCATGTCAATACCCACAGTCTAGGAGTCTGACCAGAGGGTGAGATTTATCCAGTCTTTACTTGAGGAGTTAAATGGATGTAATTGATCCCTGAGCAAAAAATTATATCCGTGATCCAAGGATGCCAGGAGAACAAGCAGAGGCAGGACTCTGTGGTAATTAGAATATGCTCAAGTTGTGAGTATGAATGGAGATTTGGGGGATCATTCACACATGCATTCCTAGTCATTACATTCACAACATAATCACGCCTTCCTAGATGTTTTTTTTCTTATTTTTCCTTTTGGCATTTTCCTTTGAAAAATTCTAACCAGCAGAGAACTGTGCAAAATGCACAAACCAGATCATGGACTGGATCTTGCCCATTATCTCAGGCAAGGGTGAGGCACAGGAAGGTGTTCCTCCTGGAGAAGGCCATTTTCCCTCAATGAGGGAATGCCTCAGCAACTTAACCAGGTGCTGTTGGGGAATATAAACAGGCAAAGGCAAGTGGTAAGGTCTCACAGGGTCTGGGGTCCAAGGACAGAAACATGGTGGCAAAAAATAATACATTCCTTATCCAATTTCAATCTTCTGCTTGTTATGTTGGCAGTTATTACTCTCGAGATTCATTACAGAGAAATTAGTGGCTGAAAGTCATATCCCTGATCTTTCACTCATTCAGTTGCATTCAGTTCCACTGAGAAAAACACCTCACTTGGTTACCAGTTCTCCTATGACATGAGAGCAAAAGATGGGAGAGATCCTGAAAGCAAAGGGGAAGGAGCAGGCATCAGGTAGGTCGCTTGTGAAGGGCACATGGCTTTCAGTCTCCAGTAGAAGAAGGCACTTTGTTTCCCTTCCTAGAGAGTTTTTTTGACCCATGGACAACATGGAGTTTGAGGAGTGGATCCCTTGATATGGCGCCAGCACCGCAGGTACCGCCTGAGGTCACAGAGGATGGGCATGACAGCAAGGTGGTGTCACAGTTCCCTTAGCAACCAGAGAAAATTCTGCTCCTGTCTGCTTCAAACCAAGATTCAAGGCAAGCGCTGTCTCAGTTGTGATGGTAAGAGGAAAGACAAAGGAAGTGGGTGCCAGGGACCTATGATTCTCAAGAAATGATTGTAACTTCATCACCCAGGTGATGAGGAACCAGGCCGTATGTGGGGTGGAGACCTGTGGGCGATATATCGCTCCAGGTCCAAGCAGAACAAGGGATCCCACTGAAGCCCGACAGCTCGCAATTTCACCCAGGCCCGCTAGGTGACACCGTGCTCCTTTGGCCACACCAGTCCCCTAGCTCATGCTGCAGGCAATTAGCCCCCACAAGTTCCAGGGGATTAGGCTGGGACAAAGGTGTGCTTTCAGCCACATGGGTTACCAAGCTTAGCACTGGCCCCAGCAGCATTGCCCTCAGAACATGCTCCTCCAGGATTGGGCACACCTGGATTTTCCTAGTCAGGAACCTAGCCTAGAGCCCTAGCAACCACACCAAATGATGGCTGGTGAGAGTTCAGGGCAGGGTAGCATGCAGTGCAGTGCAGTGTATTAGTTGATTATTAAATTGGGACACATCACACCCCATCTGGCAGGTTTCCCCTCATTTCATACAGTCTAGAAAGGAGACAGCTGGAACCTGGGAATTGGTTCTTGTAAGTGAAGGTGAGTGTCTCCTCTGATGGCTCATGAAGAGAGGAGGGATTCATTCACCCAGCATGTTGGATGGAGGACAGGATAGACCTGACATGCAAGGAGAGATATTCTGTGTTCACTCCACCTGCCAGGCTCCACCTCCTTGACTGCTGACTTACAACTAAGTTGCATTCATAAATTGACCTGCTGGGATTTTTCCAGGGTCACCTCAACTCACCTTGAGATGCAGAAATGTCTAGCCTCTCTGTGTTCACACAAGGATTTGCCCTCTTGGTCACACTAATGCTTGTCTCTCTAAAGGCCCTGTGGGATATTGCCGAGAGTCCTCTATCTAGCCCCAGGGAGATGCAGACTACAAACCAATGAATGAAATAAGAGTCTGGTGATGACATGATGAGCACAGTTTCACAGTCCATAACACCAGATATAAACATACACAGTGCAGAAAGTGGAGTGCTGAGTATTCAAAATGGGAGAGTATGAATATTTGGGGGTTACAAAAAGAAGAAAGGTGTTGGTGCTGTAAACCAACTTTGGTGAAGAGACACTTTGAAACTTGTCATCATTCATGGTAAACCCACAAATTCCACAACATATCTTCAGCCTCATCATACTCTACAAATATAGGAAGTAGTAATTGCCAGTTCATTCTGTAAGCAACCATTATTAGTGACCCTAATTCCCCTTTTAAATACATCAATGCCCTTGCAAATTCCTGACTCTTTCTGGTTGTTTGCAAGCAACAAGTGATTACCTATATGCTGATTCCTATTTTTCTGGCACAAGAACCATGAGCAAAGGCTTTCCTTACATCACAGAACCTACACCCACGACCTACAATATAACCAAGTTGAATTTGGGACATGCAGCACTAAACCCTTGCACTCCAAATCAAGAGTGCACCACAATATCAGAAATTTAAACCCTAAAAACTCTACTAAAATGCAAATGTGAAGACCCAACATGGGCAAAACCTGAATATCAAAAGAGAAATGGTTCTAGAATATCCAACTGTGTAAAAGAACTTTTGAGCAGTAAAAGTGTACTTGAAACATTTGTAAACTGTCAAATCCTTTTTCTTTCTTGACATTTTTCTACCCAGCCCCAACATACCACATGCCTAATGTCTCTGATTTAATTGTTCCACTGTGAGTTCTAGCAAAAGGGGTTCTTGTGTCATTCCTTACCCTACAAAGCACAATCCATTAATTCTCAGTTCTGTGGTAAACATGAGAACAACTCACAACCTGAGTGGCCTGTATGCTTCACCCAATTCTACACTGCATCTCTTGAGGATGTCCATCAATATTAACAAGAGTCTATAAAAGGGCTCCATTTCTCTTGACAATAGAGCTCCAAAGATACTGGGAAATTTGATTGTAAATCCCCCCTGTTCCTCCTGAATTCTATCATTAGAAGCTAACATGGATTCAACCCCAAATCCTACCAGTATTCAAGAAGTCATATGCAAGCCTGTGCAAAGCAAAACTGACTGAGAAACTCCAGGGTCAACAGCGGCTGCCCTTTGTCTTCACCTCTTGGTTTTCCAGTCAACATTGATGTTCTCATGGAAAGTACTCAAGTGTGGAACTCCCCTTCATTGGCAGTGAGTACAGGAGTGTGTCCAAGAAGCCTGGAGGGTGCCAGGGACCAGTGTGGTTGTCATTTTGAATTTCCTTTCACTGCAACCTGGGGCCCATTGCATAGTTAAAGAAGTTGCTGAAGAAATATCCGCTAAAGCATACTCATGAGAGACACGCAACCTATAAACAAATGAGAGTTGAGTGATGTCATGTAACACTTACTTTAAGAAATGCAGTTAACTGTGAAAGCACTGCTCCCTTGGAGCCCTGGTCCCTGCTTAAAGGTGTCAGTGTAAATTGGTTGCCTGTGAAACTGGTGCCTTTTTACAGTGTTGATTAAGTTGATGAAGATAAGAGAAAATAAAATGAAAAGTTGAGAGGATGGAAGGTTGGTTGGCATCCTTATCCATTATCCCACAGTGCTGGGGATTTGAACCTGGGCCTTGTGCATGCTAGGCAAGCACTCTATGAGAAGGGGTATATTGTCAGCACAGGAACAGTTCCTCTAAGGTACACGACTTGATCATCTACGGGTTTTACTCTGTGAAATTCTAAGAAGAGAATCAACTCTAGACAAAATGAAAAAATGTCTAAGGAATTCTTAATTCTCCTGTTCACAAGAATCCTGCAAGAAACCTTTTTTGCATGTCAATACCCACAGTCTAGGGGTATGTCCTGGGGGAAAGATTTATCTTGTCTTTACTTAAGGAGGAAAATGGTTGTAGCTGAATGGGGTCACTCAGTGATGGTGTCTGTCTTCGGCCTGGTGGTTGGGTGGGTTGGCTGCCCACAGCCTAGCTCTGCAAGACAAGTGTGTTGGGTGCCTGCCTGCTCCCTCCATGATGCAGGCGGCCTGACTCTACTGCCAGCTCACTCTGTGACTGCCCCTTTTCCACATTTCTTACATTCATATGGTCTGTCATCACTATGAGATCTCTGGTGTTGAGTAAGGTGTAAAATTTGAATAAATTCTTTCCCATAATCTTTAAAAATGTAGGTCTTCACTCCAGTATGAATCTTCAGGTGTTGAGTAAGAACTGAGATACATTTAAAATCTCTTCCATATACCTAATATTTTTATGATCTCTCTTCAATATGAACCTTCTGATGTAGAGTAAGAATTGAAGAATCTTTAAAGCTCTTGTCACTTTTCTTATATTCATAAGACCTCTCATTACTATGAATTCTCTGGTGTTAAATAAGGGCTGTGCTGTACTTAAAGTCTTTGTCACATTTCTTACATTCATTTGATCTCTCATCACTATGAACCTTCTGGTGTTAAGAAAGTTGTGAAATTTGAAAAAATGCTTTCCAACATTCTTCACATTTGTAAAGATTCTCTGGAGTATGTATCTTCTCATGCTGAGTAAGAGTTGAGATGTATTTAAAATATTTTCCACATATTATACATTTCTGTAATCTAGCATTACTAAGAATCCCATGTGGTGCAATAAGGGTGTTCCTATACTTAAAGTATTTGCCACATTTCTTGCATTCATATGTTCTCTCATCACTATGAATCCTCTGTTGAGTAAGATGTGAAATTGAAATAAATGCTTTTGCACATTCTGTATATTTGTACTGTTTCTCTTCATAATGAATCTTCTTGTGTTTAGTAAGGGCTGACCTGTGAATAAAAGATTTTCCAAATTTTCACATCTGTAGGACTTATCACTGCAATATATAATTGTGAAACAGCACTGAGAAATGTTTAAATTGTTTAACACATTTCTTAAATTTTTAGAGAATTATTTTCTTGTGAATTTTCTTGCACTGCATTATGCTTGTGATTATAATTAAAACTCTTCCATATTCTTTATATTTGCAATTCTTTCCTTGAATATGAATGCTCAGAATGATAAATTCTGAGCACTGTCAAAATACATTTTTGCATTTATTACCTTCATAAAGCTTCTCTGTAAAATGGCACTTTAATTTTTTTTAGGATTTGAAAACATCATTAAGTATTTTTGAATTTCATGGCATTTGTTACATTTTTCACAAATAAAAATGCTCTCAGTTATTTATGGCACAGACCTGTTTAAAAGGTCTGGATCCTTTATTATAAATGTAGAATTCTCAACAAAGATCTATACCTGATTTTTGATTAAGTAATAATTGATAAGTACCAATCTCCCTACATTCAGTAAAATATTATATTTTGACACAAGGAAGAACTGTTTGTTGAATACAGAACAACAGGATTTCATTAAGTAAAAACAATCTGATCATGTTTAGTCATTTATTCTTAATTTTTAAATCTCTTGTCTACAAAAGTTTGAGTAAAAATTTAACAAGTGTTTAAAAAAGTAGCCCATTGAAATTTTGTTTAGAACTGCATAGATTCTGTAACTCAATTGAAGGAGAAATGTCATCTTAATAATATTGAATCTTTTGATAATTGAACATAGAATATTTTATTTATTTAGGTCTTTAATTTCTTTTATCAATGCTTTGTAATATTCAATATATAAGCCTCACATATTAATTTCTGAGTATTGATTTTGGACTCTATTTTAAATGTTACTTTTAAAATTTTATTTTCTAATAGTTTATTTCAAGCATATAGAAATAAAAATATTTTTGTATATTGGTCTCATAAATTTCAACCAGTGTTTAATTCTCTTACCAATTCTAGGAACTTATTTCCATATTAAGAATTTCTATATAGAGTGTCATGTTATTTGTGAATTAAGAGATTTTTAGTTCTTTCTTTTCAAAAATATTTAACTAGTGTTACATTTCAAATTATTCTTGATATGAACTTAAACATGTATTCCACTATATATTTTCCAAATTTTCTTTCAGAGGAAAGTTGTGTTACCAAAACTTTGGCAAAGATATATTTTTAAGACACCCAAAACACTCCTCAAAACTGAGTGGTGTAAACTGAGGTGTTCTCTGAGATTTTATATGTTCTTCATAACTATTAACAGTAAAATATTCATTGCATAGTCATCAAATATTTATTATATTCATCATGGCAAAATTTCCAATTTTTACTCCCCACACACATCCCCCTTCTTTTCTTAAAGTGTAAAATTTCAATGCCATAGTTTCCATACATTCATTATATCACCTTGTGGAAAGAACATTTCATTCCCTGAACTGATGAAAATTCTTGGGTTCATTGAGAATACATAAATGAAAGAAATCAAGGGAACAAGTTATTTTGCTTGCTAGACTATTGTGAATATACATTGAAAAAAAATAATTTATTACCAATGTGATGATGTCATAAGAAGAGCAACAAAGCAAATCCAAGATTCTCATTGCTACAAAGATAAGTATATGCAAATAAACTAATCAATAAATGTGCAAAGGAGCTTAAGAGGTGCTTCTAAGAAAAGAAATATGAAGGATCAACAAAAGCATAAGGAAGTGTTTAACACCTCAAGAAATTAGAGAAATTAAAATTAAAATTATACTTAGATTCCACCTCACTTCAGTCAGAATGGCAATTACCAAGAATACATGTAACAGCAAATGTTGGGAAGGATGTAGGAAAAAAGGATGACCATATATTGTAGGCCTACAAATTGATGCAACACCTCTGGGAAACTGTATGGAAATTCCTCAAATACTAGGAATTGATTTGAGGACAGGAGACAGGAGACTTGTGAATTCAAAACCAGCAACAGCAACTTAGTGAGTCCCTAAGCAAATCTGTAGAATCCTGTCTTTATATAAAACATATAAGAGAATAGGGCTATGACTCAGTCGTTGAGCACTCCTGCTTTCAATTACCTGTACAAACCCCCCCAAACTGGGAATTAAAACACCATTTGGCCTAATTAAAATACCTCAGTATATACCCAAAGTATTTAAAATATGCATAGAACAGTGACACAGCCACATTAATGATTACAGTAGCACAATTCATAACAGCTAAGGTATGGAACCAACTTAGTTACCCATCAACACATGAATATATAAAGGAATCACTGTGAAGGGAGGGTAGTAATGGAAAAATAACTTGAATAAATCTAACCTAATTTTCCTAAGTATACATATGGAAGCAACTAAGTTAATCCCAAGTTTGCCCATGTACAAAAATCAGGTCTGAACTAGAATAGGATGTATCCCATGCTTGAATAATTTAATCAGAATTGACTCAAATGTCATGTATAACTAAGAACAAATAAAAACATTAAAAATTATAAAAATAAACTTCACCACAATGTATTAAATTAATTTACTTGTGAGAACTTCCAAAATCATCTGAGATTTTACAGAAACACAGATGAGCACCCTGGAGAGAGTCCCAGAATAGAGGAAAGAAAAATGAATCACTTTTATCAACACAGTCATTCTTTTTTTGTGTGTGTGGTACTGGGGATCAAACTCAGGCCCTTGTGCTTGCAAGGCAACCACTCTACCAGCTGAGCTATCTCCCCAGCTCTAACACAGTCATTCTTACTCCACAGTAGAACATTGCATAATAAGGAAATACTATCAAACCCTTTTATTCTTTCTCACTAGCAAAGGAAGAGTGAAACAAGCAAACATTTATGACTTTCTTGAAAATCATATAAAAACTACCTTTTATCTCCACAGAGACCTGAGATAGCAGGTCAATTTTGGTTGAAATTGCCAAAGATATTCATCAGAGATTTATAAACCTGGGGTCTTTTATTTTTTATTTATTTATTTTTTGCAGTGCTGTAGATTTGAACCCTGGGCCTTGTGCTTGCAAGGCAAGCACTCTACCAACTGAGCTATATCCCCAGCCCAAACCTGGCATCTTAAGAAGAAATATGGACAAATATTTACAGTGGAAAAAGGTACACATATATCTAGAGAAGATAAAAATAGATTTGAGATATAACAAAAGTCTATTACAACTCATATCAGTACTATCTGAATGAAATAAAAATGTAGAGATCAACCAGAAGTACTCACTTTTTAATGTTCACACATTTTGCTATTTATTAATTACACTACCAACTTTTTATATACATCATGATGTTTTAAAGCATATAAATGACTAAATCAAACTTATTAATACATGCATTACTTCACATAATTAGCAAGTTTGTCTTTAGTAAACTTTACACACATTCTGGTAGCATTCATTAATAATTTAATATACTAGTCAGCCATGATGGCAAACAATATTTTTTTTACAGGTACAAAATTTATATTTATTATATGCATTTTATATACATTATTTTTCAATATCTGTACATTTGCATTGTGGTACAATCTTAAAAATTTGCTTATACATAGCTTGTAAAACAAAAACCTTATAAAACTCATCAAAACTCGCAAACTGATCAGAAATGTTTTTGGAAGACTAGAAAAAATACTTTATTGTCTTGATCATGCTTACACAAACAAAATCTTTGGTTACACCATAAAATTAAGCACACCTAAAAAAACAGGAAAAGCTAGTTAAAACACAGATTTCTGTATCCTGATGAAACTATTTTTGTATCCTATTTGTAATGCAAATAAACTTTTACTCCAAATAATTTTTAACAAGATAATTTTGTTTGAAATAATGATAAACCAAGATATGTATCTTTGGGGGCAAACACCTTGCTTTGTAACTGAAACTATAAAATATTCCATTTTTAGTCTGTTTTAAACTATTCAAAATAGTTCCAAAATAGATATATAGGTTTTGTTATCACATTAATAAAAGGATATAAATACCAACAAAAAGTTAAATAATAATAGGCCATTTTCAAGATGGATAATCCTTGATAAATAAACTTGTAAATACAGTAAGATATACAAAATGTCACATAGTGACAGAAGCCAAGATTAGTTTTTTCAAAGAGTCCCTTTGGAGTACTAAACCCCACTGTTTTATTTTAATACACTTAATAGTCCTTTGTTCATGAAGACATTTATGTGATGTTGAAGGTGATTTGGCATCTTTATGGAAGGACTTAGCTGAACTGTATTAAGCAGAAGGAGGAAAGAAAGTGGTTAGGAGTGACTGGTCAGTGAAATCACTGTGTTTAGTGTTATATAATGAAGAAAAACTTCAATACCGTTTTGAGCAATATTGTGCTCAAAAGACTAAATATATAAGAAGACTTATAAAATCTAGAATTTTATCTAAACATTTTGTGCAACTAATGATAAAATATTTTAAGTTAAATTTTCTTTTTCTTCTTTTTTTTAAAGCAAAATAAATTTAAAAGGGAATCTGTGGCATTCAACTAATAAAAAAAAAAGATCACTAAGAGATGAAAAAAACTACACTTAGAGCTCTCTTCCCCAACAAGAGCACCACATTCCTAACCCTAAGGCAGCACACAGAGTCATTTAGGGGGAAAAAAAAAGGTCTTTGTAAGATCAGACTCCACATTGACATAAAGACACCTAAAAAAGTAGACATATGCTCAGTTCATATCCAGTACAGACCACAAATACTAGAGTCCTTTTTCTTTATGTACCACAAAATATAGTAATTATAATTAAATTAATGAACCTGACATTAAGATGTGATTTCAACCAATTTATGCCTGTTCCAAATTGCCTTCACTAGGCAGAACATATGTAGTGTTATATCAATAATCTTTTTGATGGCAGTGAAGCAGACCATTTTTCTGTCCAAGCAAATCTTTTGTCATGATGTGAGTTTTTGTGGATTCACACAAATACTTTGGCAGGGGCATCAGCTCCTGCACTTGCAATATATGCTTTTAATGGATGGAAAGAAACATCATAAATTGACTCATCCAATTTCTTCCTTTGAGCTGTTATTCCTTCCACATATGTCTTGCTATCTAAATCCCTTAATCTAATGGAACAGTCATGGCTTCCTGATATCAAATAGATTCAATTAGGATCTACTACTAGACTTGTAACAGCATCCAAATGAGCTAACATTGAATGAATCATTTTACCCATTTTATTGTCAAAAGATTTGATGTGTCTATCCTCATGAGCAGTTAATGTAACAGGAAGTGTGGGATGACTTATTACTCTGTTAATGTGATTACTGGATTGTAAACCAGAATCTACCTGTGATGAAAGCATCGCCAATGACTGTAATGTTTCTAAATCATAAATTATTGCACTACCAGTGTTGAAAGAGGTATCACAACCAATAAAGTCAACAGGTGTAGGTATTCCATGTTCCTTGTCTCCATTGTCAGTGCAAATACAAGGCAATTTTTCTTGTGGATTCCATAACCTAACAGTGCAATCTGCTGAACAAGACAGTAACTGATTTTTATTCCACTATATGCAAGACCCCAGGCTGCATCTGTATGAGCAACTGAAGTGCTAGCTAGAACATTTGGCTCATATGGGTCATATGGATCCACATTAGGACTAGGCATATTCCACCACTAGATGGTTGTGTCAATACCACCACTAAAACACTGTTCTCCATTAGAACTAATAGCCAGTGACAGAACAGGACCAATGTGGGCCCTAAATGTGTAGTAGACTCTACATCTAAAGAGGCACTCTTTTTGGCAGGAACTGTTTTTGCAAGTTCCAAAGTTTCAGGTATGATCGTCAGAGGCAGCAAACAGCACAGGTTCTACAGGATGAAAAGCTAAGGCCTGTACTCCATCCAAATTTCTATGTAGTGTATACTTGGGGTTCCATGTCTTACAAAAGTCATCTTTATTGGCAGGCAAATCATAACTATAATCTGCATCATTTGTTACTGTCAAGTCTTCAAGGTCTCCAAGGTCCAGTACACTCAACAAAACATCATCAAAACCCATAATAAATGACTTTCCTCCTCCAGATTGAAACATTATTGGTTTAGCCCATTCTGTGCCATCCCCTGAACTCCGTACTTCTCCAGCTCCTTTACCATCTTCAACTGTCATTAAAAAATCAAATTCTTTCGGTGCTTCCTCTGTTTCAGGATCATCAGTTAGGTCTGCAGCTAAGCCTTCAATAACTACTTTGTGTTTTTTCATCTGATGTTTATCATTTCCTCCTGGGATGCCTTTGATCGTGTCATTTTCCTCTCCTTCATCACTTTCATCAGAATTTTCTAAGAAATTGAATGTCTCAAGAACACCACTAGTAGACCTTTTGATTTCTTGTCATTCTTGCTTGGGAGGTTCACCACCATTCAGAATTTGTTTTAAATTCTGTTTCTACTGATCCATTTTGTTATGAATTAGATATTACAAGTAATGACCTCACTAGACTGTACAACTTATACTGTATCTGTATAACTTACTTTCTGAAGGTGCTGTCTAAACAGCTCTCTGCCTTGCTTCCAAGTTAACTGGCTATTCTGAGGTATTGAGGGAGCCTCTGTGTCTTTGGTTTCTTCTGATTCAAAAGTTGGTATTTTCAAATCACCTTGGTTCATCTCTGTGCCATACTTTAATTTATGATATTTTAACCTGTTTTGTTTTAATGTATACTCTAATATCTTTATTTTTCTTATTAAATCCTTCTTCAAATTCTCTTGACCTTTTCTTTCTCCTTGTAAAAATGCTATCTGAGACTGCAGTTTGGCTCACTCCACCTCCCAATAAACCCACTCCATCTTAAACCAAGCCCACTAGTGCTGGATATGGTGCAGTATCCCTGGTATAGTGTACTGCTGTAGCCTGGAGCTGGGAGTCTTCCCGGGGGACCTGCTCCCTCAGAGGCAGGAGGACCCCAGCCACCCACCCCTCCATTCCCCCTGGCAAAAGACTCAAGTTTCCCCCAGGTCCCTGCTGCTGCCAGGGAGGGGCTGTTATCCCCAGGTTGATGCCACTGCCTCAGGAAAGCTCGTCAATTATGTGTGGGGCCCTGACTGGGGGGCAGGGTGAGAGGATGACAATTGGGGGAAGGCATAGGTCGGGTGGTCCTGGGACAATGGTGGGGAAGAAGTCTAGTGGGAGAGGGGCAGGGAGGAGGTCATTGCTATGTGCCTGCCATGGGTCAGAGCAGGGAGCTTCCAGCTGCTGCCATTACAACCCCTTCTCCATTTGCCCTTCTCACTCACTCACTTTAGGGAAAGGGGTGCCATGGCAGGAGGGGGGAAAAGGGGAATTGTTGGGAATCTTAATATCAGTGCCTCATGGGTCTGAGACAGAAAGAGTCCCTTTTGAAAACTAGCCTTAGCAATTTAGCAATATACTAGCTAAAAAAAACAAAAAGGGTTAAAATTGCTGGTGATATTGACCACTTGTAAAATCCACTTAGCTCAATTTTCAATAAAAAATAAAAGAATAATATAATACACTACATCCACCATTTGTAGAGAAAACTTATTTTTTGCATATCAAAGTATAAATTTGCAGGCTCAGCCAATGCCCATGTGGTTCTCCAGTGCCACACAGACCCAACTCTCAGATATCCAGTGCCATGCACAATGCAGTCTTAGTGCCATGCTGTGGCTTTCCATTTACCAATACATGGGGCTACCTCTACCTGCTCTCATGGATAATTCCCATCTGGATGCTGTCTTCTTCATTTGAGGCAGCTCCCATCCTGTGTTACCACATTATCAAGTACCTCTCATTCATCAGGCTACTGAAGATTGGAAGATTTGAATAATATATTATAGTATTATTGTGGAATTTTTATTAATAGTATTATTTTTTATTACTTCTACTTGTCTATTTTTTACTTTTCTCTTACTCTCTTTTCCTCTTATCTGTTTTCTTTGAGTCTCTTTCTTCCTTTCTCAAGCTAACAACCAATTTTTTTCATACATACAAAATAAAGATAGAATTTTAATAGCTGTGAGAGAAACCCTTCAGATCACATATAGAGGGAAAGCAACATGGCTATCAAGAGGGTTCTTAGCCCAGACCATAAAAGCTAGAAGGACCTGGAAGAACATATAAGCTCTGAAAGAAAATGGATGGATGCTAACCAAGAATCCTAAACTTGGCAAAACTTACCTTCAAATTTGACGATGAAACAAAATCCTTCCATAGCAAACAAAAGTTGAGAGAATTTACAATTATAAAGCCTGCACACAGAACATTCTCACCAAAATAGTCCATGAGGATGAAATGAAAAATAGCAATGGAAGTCAGTATAGAAAAGAAGGACCCAAAAGAAAGAGCCAATCAAATGAGAAACAAAGTCATATTAAAAACCAAAAATAGCCAAAATGACTAGGAATACAAATAATATCTTAATAATAACAATGAGTATTAATGGCCTAAACTCATCAATCAAAAGACATAGACTGACAGATTGGATTTTAAAAATGTCCCATCAAAATGCTGCCTTCAACAGACTCATCGAACAGCAAAAGTCACACACAGATGTCAGGTGAAAGGATAAGAATAAAGCATATCATGCACACTGACTTAATAAAAATGCAGGGTTTTCCATCCTCATATCATATAAAATGTACTTCAAGCCAAACTTAGTCAGAAGGGATAAATACAGACATTTCATAGAGATTAAGGGAAGCATAAATCTGCAAGACATTAGGAGTGTACATATTTCTGCCCCAAATAATGGTGCATCCTTTTATATCAAACATCCTTCTCAATGCCAGTAAACCACAACACAATAAAACAGGGTGACATTAACACACCTCTGTCACCCCTGTATAGATAGTCAAAAGAAAAATTGAAGAAACCATAGAACTCAATAACACAATATTTTATTTAACCTTAACAGAAATATATAGATTATTCCATCCATCAACAAGAGAATACACTTTCTTCTTAGTGGTGCATGGATTCTTCTCTAAAATAGATTATGTGTTATGCCCCAAAGCTACTCTTGGCAAATACACACACAAAAAAACAAGAAAGACTACCTTGTATTTTATCAGATTATAATAGAATGTAATTAGAAGATTATAATAGAATGTAGTTAGAAATCAATGACAAAATAGTAAAAAAAAAAAAAAAAACAGAAATGACTCCCACAGCTGGAG
This sequence comes from Sciurus niger, assembly GCA_020740815.1. Classification (NCBI taxonomy): domain Eukaryota; kingdom Metazoa; phylum Chordata; class Mammalia; order Rodentia; family Sciuridae; genus Sciurus; species Sciurus niger. The sequence goes on along the minus strand of JAHUXG010017734.1, from coordinate 27,471 downwards.
GCCAAAAAATACACTATTAAATGATGCATAGATAGCAGAGGACATCAAAGAGGAGATAACAAAATTCTTAAAAGTAAACAAGATCAAGGACACAACATATCAAAAATTCTGGGATGCCATGAAAGTAGTAAAAAGAGGAAAACTTATTGCATGGAGCACACTCAAAAAAAGAAGAGAAAGTCCACAAATAAAAAACCGAAATTACAGCTGAAAACCTTAAAAAAGAATAGATCAAAACCAAAAGTGTAAGACAGGAGATAATAAAAATCCATCAAAATCAATAAAATTGAGACAAAAGAAACAATTATATAAACAGACAAAACAAAAAGTTGCTTCTTTGAAAAAGTAAACAAAATAGACCAAATGATATCCACAGTAACAAAGAGGAAAGAGACAATTCAATTTACTATAATACATGATGGAAAAGGAAATATCTTGACATACATTACAAAAATACAAAACATAATTAGAAATATTTTGAAAATTTATAGTCCAACAAAATAGAAAAGATCGAAGACAGCAACAGGTTTCCAGGGACATATAATCCACCCAAACTGAATCATGAGGACAAACACACTTTGAAGATACCAATCTCAATAATGAAATAGAAGAAGTTATCAAATGTCTACCAGGGTTTCAAGATGGTGGAGTAGAGGGCGGCTGCATTTCATGTTGCTCCAGGACGCAGGATTCAAAAGAGGAGATAGTGAGAGACTTGGGAACAACTCAGAGCCACGGAGTGAGTCTCTCCCTTGGGGGAGGCATCAGGGATGGGGTGGTAGCCCTGGAACGCAGGGAACTTTGTGAAGTAGAGTTGCCTGGAGAGATGCCCCTCCCCCCACTGGAGCAGTAAACATGGACAACTGGGATCATCATAGAGGAGGTGGATTAGCACAGTGCTTGGACTCAGAGCAACCACTGGGACTCTGGGCAGCTGCCTGAGGAGGAGCAGAGTGGCGCACTGTTTAGACTCAGAGTGACCGCTTCTGAACACCAGGGGGTTGCCCAGAGGAAGAGGAGAAGCACGGTGGGTCGCTTGGTCTAGGAGTGACTGCATCAGAGCCACAGGCAGTTGCCACAGGAGGAGCTGTGTGGTGAGTAGATTGGACTCAAAATGACTGCTTCTGAACACCAGGGGGGCTGCCCGGGGAAAGAGGAGGAACTTGGTGAGTTGCTTAGTCTAGGAGTGACTGCATCAGAGCCACAGGGGTTGCCAGAGGAGGAGCTGCGTGGCGAGCTATTTGGACTCAGAACGACCACTTCCAAACACCGGGGGGTTGCCCAGAGGAAGAGGAGAAGGATGGTGGGTCGCTTGGTCTAGGAGTGACTAAATCAGAGCTACAGGCAGCTGCCTGAGGAGGAGCTGTGTGGCGAGCTATTTGGACTCAGAATGACCGCTTCTGAACACGTGGGGGTTGCCCGGAGGAAGAGGAGAAGTGCAGCGGGACACTTGGTCTAGGAGTGACTGCATCAGAGCCACAGGCGGTTGCCAGAGGAGGAGGCGAGGGGTGAGTGGTTTGGACTCAAAGCAACCACTCCTGAACACCCGGGGGGCTACCCCGAGGAGGAGGAGGAACAGGGCGGGTCACTTGGACTCGGAGTGACTGCCTAGGGCTACGGGCAGTTGGCGGGAGGGGGAGATTCGAAGTGAGTTGCTTGGATTCCTAGTGACTGCGTTGGAAACTGGGCGGCGGTCCAGAGGAGGTGTGTGGTGGGTCTCTGGGTCTCAGAATTATTGTACAGGGCTCCAGGAGGCGGCTCAGAAGAGGGGCAGCATAGCCAGGTGATTAGGTGCAGAGCAGGGTCCCAGGACCGGCTTCTTGCTGGAAGAGCCGGACAGAGACACGACTAGGGGTGGAACAAAGTTTCCAGGACTGCGGGCAGATTCTCTGAGGAGGGGCAGCCTAAGGAGACTCGTCTGCGAAAGGTGAGGCTCCTAGGCCCAGGAGGTAGGTCCGGGTCCCTGGGAACATTGCAGAGGAAGACAGCCCAGCCCAGGGGGTAATTGTAGATTGAGGGGAACCTCAAGGAGGGGAACTGACCAGCTAGAACTCCCCACCAGGTAAGTCTTCCCCGCTGGGTGAGGTTTTCCCACAGGGTTGGTAAAACCAGAAACACAGGCAAAAACAGGCCATGCCTCAGCACGCAGCCTAGTTGCCCTCTGGATGACCATTGGTCAACAAGTGGAGGCACTTCTGCCCACTATCAGGGAATATACCCAACCTGAGTATCACAATCCCTAGAGAGGCAGCTTCCTTATGGAGCACCACATTGTCAACTTCCTCCAAGACTGCAGGCTACTGAAGGATAAGAGGGGATATACTAGCAATCTTCAGGGACATTATAAGTCAATAGAGGAAATCTGCAATATCTTAATGACCCACTGATTTCTGAACAATATGAGAAAACAAGGGAAGAAAATGCCCCAAACAAATCTAGATGTTACATCAATAAAATCCAAAGACAGCATGGCAGAAGAAATGACAGAGAGGGAGTTCAGAATGTTCACAATTTAAATGATCAGAGAAGCAAATGATGAGATGAAAGAGCAAATGCAGGCATTGAATGATAAGATGAAAGAGCAAATGCAGGCATTGAATGATAGCACCAATCAACAGTTAAAAGAGTAAATACAGGAAGCAAAAGATCATTTCAATAAAGAGTTAGAGATATTGAAAAATAAAACAAACAGAAATCCTTGAAATGAAGGAAAAAATAAACCAAATTAAGAACTCCATAGAGAGCACAAACGAAAGGAGAGAACACCTGGAAGACAGAACCTCACATATTGAAGACAAAATATTTAACCTTGAATACAAAGTTAAACAAACAAAGAAGATGGTAAGTAATCATGAACAGAATCTTGAAGAACTATGGGATATCATGAAAAGGCCAAATTTGAGAATTATTGGGATTGAGGAAGGCTTAGAGAAACAAACCAAAGAAATGAACAATCTATTCAATGAAATAATATCAGAAAATTTCCCAAATCTGAAGAATGATATGGAAAATCAATTTCAAGAGGCTTATAGGACTCCAAATACAAAAAATTACAACAGACCCACAACAAGGCACATTATAATGAAAATACCGAACATACAAAATAAAGACAGAATTTTAAAGGCTGTGAGAGAAAACAACCAAATTACATTCAGGGGGAAACCATTACGGATATCAGCAGATTTTTCAATCCAGACCCTAAAAGCTAGAAGGACGTGGAACAACATTTTTCAAGCTCTGAAAGAAAATGAATGCCAACCAAGAATCTTATACACAGCAAAACTTACCTTCAAATTTGATGATGAAATAAAATCATTCCATGATAAGCAAAAGCTAAAAGAATTTACAAAAAGAAAGCCAGCATTACAGAACATTGTCAGCAAAATATTTCATGAGGAAGAGATAAAATACAAAGAAGCAAATCAGCAAAGGGAGGATATAGGCTAAAGGAACTGTCAAATAAAGGAGGAACCAAGTTGTGTCAAAAAATAATTAAATAAGTAAAATTTAAAAAATTAATCAAATGACCGGGAATACAAATCATATCTCAATAATAACCCTGAATGTTAATGGCCTGAATTCATCAATCAAAAGATGTAGACTAGCAGATTGGATTAAAAAGAAAGATCCAACAATATTTTGCCTGCAATAGACTCACCTCATAGAAAGAGATACCCATAGACTAAAGGTGAAAGGATGGGGAAAAACATACCATGCACATGGACTCAGCAAAAAAGCTAAAGTATCCATCCTCATTTCAGATAATGTGAATTCAAGCCAAAGTTAGTCAGAAGGGATAAAGAAGAACATTTCATACTTCTTCAGGGAAGCATAAATCAGGAAGATATAGCAATCACAGACATCTATGCCCCAAACAGTGGCTCATCCATGTATGTCAAACAAATCCTTCTCAATTCTAGAAACCAAATAGACCATACCACAATAATACTAGGGATTTTAACACACCTCTCTCACCACTGGACAGATCTTCCTAACAAAAATTGAAAAAAGAAAACATAGATCTCAATAACACAATCAATAATTTAGACTTAACAGACATTTATAGAATATACCATCCAACAAAGAGCAAATACACTTTCTTCTCAGCAGCACATAGATCCTTCTCTAAAATAGACCATATATTATGCCACAAAGCTAATGTTAGCAAATACAAGAAGATAGAGACACTACCTTGTATTCTATCAGATCATAATGGATTGAAGTTAGAAATAAATGAAAGGGTAAAAAACAGAAACTACTCCAACACCTGGAGATTAAACTATATGCTATCATATGATGAATGGATAACAGAAGATATTAGGAAGGCAATCAAAAAATTCTTAGAGGTAAATGAGAACAAAGAAACATCATATGAAAATCTCCAGGACACTATGAAAACAGTACTTAGTGGAAAATTTATTTCATGGAGCACATTTAATAAAAGAAGTAAAGCTCAACAAATAAACAACCTAACACTACAGTCAAAGTCCTAGAAAAAGAAGAACAGACCAACACCAAAAGTAGTAGAAGACAGGAAATAATTAAACTCAGAGCCGAATCAATGAAATTGAAAGAAAAGAAACAATACAAAAAATTGACAAAATAAATAGTTGGTTCTTCGAAAAAATAAACAAAATTGATAAACCTTTAGCCACACTAACAAAGAGAAGACGAGAGAAAACCCAAATTACTAAAATTTGGAATGAACAAGAAAATATCACAACAGACATGACTGAAATACAAAACATAATTAGAAGCTATTTTGAAAATCTATACTCCAACAAAATAGAAAATTTTGAAGACATCAACAGGTTTCTAGAGACATATGTATTGCCTAAACTGAACGAGGAGGACATACACAATTTAAATAGACCAATTTCAAGTAATGAAATAGATGAAGTCATCAAAAGCTTACCTACAAAGAAAAGTCCAGGACCAGATGGGTTTTGAGCCGAGTTCTACAAAACCTTTAAAGAAGAGCTCATTCGAATACTTCTCAAAATATTCCATAAAATAGAAGAGGAGGGAAACCTCCCAAACCGTTCTATGAAGCCAATATCACCCTGATACCTAAACCAGACAGAGACACATCGAGGAAAGAAAATTTCAGACCAATATCCTTAATGAATCTCGTCGCAAAAATTCTCAACAAAATTTTAGCAAATCGCATACAAAAACATATTAAAAATATAGTGCACCATGATCAAGTGGGTTTCATCCCAGAGATGCAAGGTTGGTTCAACATCAGGAAATCAATAAATGTAATTCACCATATGAATGGACTTAAAGTCAAGAATCACATGATTATTTCGATAGATGCAGAGAAAGCATTTGATAAAATACAGCACCCCTTCATGCTCAAAATACTAGAAAAAATAGGGGTAGTGGGAACATTCCTTAACATTTTAAAGGCCATCTATGCTAAGCCCATGGCTAATATCATTCTAAATGGTGAAAAACAGAAAGCGCTCCCCCTTAAAATGGCAACAAGGCAGGGATGCCCTCTTTCACCACTTCTTTTCAATATCTTCCTTGAAACTCTAGCCAGAGTAATTAGAAAGACCAAAGAAATTAAAGGGATACAAATAGGAGAAGAAGAACTCAAACTATCCCTGTTTGCTGATGATATGATTATATACTTAGAGGAAGCAGGAAATTCCACCAGAAAACTTTTAGAACTCATAAGTGAATTCAGTAACGTTGCAGGAAAAAAGATCAATACACATAAATCTAATGCATTTTTATACATAAGTGATGAATCTTTGGAAAGAATAATTAAGAAAATGACCCCATTCACAATAGCATTGAAAAAAATAAAATACTTGTGAATCAATCTCACAAAAGAGGTGAAAGACCTCTACAGTGAGAACTACAGAACACTAAAGAAGGAAATTAAAGAAAACCTCAGAAGATGGAAAGATCTCCCATGTCTTGGATAGGCAGAATTAATTTTGTCAAAATGGCCATACTAAAAAAAGTGCTATACAGATTCAGTGCAATTCCAATTAAAATCCTAATGATGTACCTTACAGAAATAGAGAAAGAAATTATGAAATTCATCTGGAAGAATAAAAAACCCAGAATATCTAAAGCAATCCTTGGCAGAATGAGTGAAGCAGGGGGTATCGCAATACCAGATCTTCAATTCTACTACAAAGCAATAGTAACAAAAACTGCATGGTATTGGTACCAAAATAGAAAGTTGGATCAATGGTACAGACTAGGGGACACGGACACAAACCCAAATAAATACAATTTTCTCATACTAGACAAAGCTGCCAAAAATATGCAATGGAGAAAAGATAGCCTCTTCAACAAATGGTGCTGGGAGAATTGGAAATACATATGCAACAGAATGAAACTAAACCCGTATCTCTCACCATGCACAACACTAAACTCAAAATGGATTAAGGACCTCGGAATCAGACCACAGACCCTGCATCTTATAGAAGAAAAAGTAGGTCCAGAGCTTCAACATGTCGGCTTAGGACCAGACTTCCTCAACAGGACTCCCATAGCACAAGAAATAAAAGCAAGAATTAATAACTGGGATAGATTCAAACTGAAAAGCTTTTTCTCAGAAAGGCAACTATCAGCAATGCAAAGAAAGAGCCTACAGAGTGGGAGAAAATCTTTGCCAATCATACTTCAGATAGAGCACTAATCTCCAGAATCTATAAAGAACTCCAAAAACTCTACACCAAGAATGCAAATAATCCAATCGACAAATGGGCTAAGGAAATGAATAGACACTTCACAGAGGAAGATCTACAAGCAGTCAATAAACATATGGAAAAATGTTCAACATCTCTAGTAATAAGAGAAATGCAAATCAAAACCACCCTCAGATTCCATCTCACCCCAATTAGAATGGCGATTATCAAGAATAAAAGCAACAACAGGTGTTGGCGAGGATGTGGGGAGAAAGGTACACTCATATATTGCTGGTAGGGTTGCAAATTAGTGCAGCCACTCTGGAAAGCAATGTGGAGACTCCTTAGAAAACTTGGAATGGAACCACCATTTGCCCCAACTATCCCACTCCTTGGCCTATACCCAAAGGACTTAAAATCAGCATACTACAGAGATACAGCCACATCAGTGTTCATAGCTGCTCAGTTCACAATAGCCAGATTGTGGAACCAACCTAGATGTCCTTCAATTGATGAATGGATAAAGAAACTGTGGTATATATATATGCAATGGAATATTACTCAGCCATAAAGAATGATAAAATTATGGCATTTGCAGGCAAATGGATGAAATTGGAGAATATCATGCTAAGTGAGATAAGCCAATCTCAAAAACCAAAGGACGAATGATATCGCTAATAAGTGGATGATGACACATAATGGGGGGTGGGAGGGGTTAGGGTTAGGGTTAGAGTTAGGGTTAGGGAGGGGGGCAAGAATGGAGGAAGGAAGGACTGTATAGAGGGAAAAGAGGGGTGGGAGGGTTGGGAGGAAGGGAAAAAATAACAAAATGAATCAAACAGCATTACCCTATGTAAATTTATGATTACACAAATGGTATGCCTTTACACCATGTACAGAGAAACAATATGTATCCCATTTGTTTACAATATAATAAAAAAAAAAAGTCTACCAGTCAAAAAAGCCCAGGACCAGATGGGATTCTCATTGGAGTTCTACAAAACATTCAAAGAAAAACTAATTTCAATACTCCTCAAAGAAGCCCATGAAATAGAAAATGAGTGAACACTTCCAATATTGTTTTATGTAGCTAGTATCACCCTGATACCAAAACCAGACATAAACAAATCAAGGAAAGAAAACTTGAGAACAATATCCCTGATGAGCATGGATTCAAAAATTCTTAATAAAATTCCAACAAATCACATCCAAAAAATATTATAAAGTTACTACACAATGATCAAGTGAGTTTCATCAAAGGGGTGCCATGTTGGATCAACATTCAGAAGCCAATACAGGTAATTCACCACATCAATAGACTTAAAGTTAAGAACCATATGATTATTTGAACTGTATGATTATGTCAATAGATGCAGAAATAGCATTTGACAAAATACAGTACTTCTGTATGCTCAAAACACTAGAAAAAGTTGGGTAGTAGAAACATAACTCAACATTGTAAAGGTTGTCTACACTGAACTCACAGCCAACATTCTTCTAAGTGGCAAAGAACTAAAAGATTTTCCTCTATAAACTTGGAAAAGGCAGAGATGCCCTTTTTCATCAGATCCATTCAACATTATCCTTGAAATTATAGCCAGAGCAATTAGACAGAGAAATTAAATTAAAGGGATAAGGAAAAGAAGAACTCAAACTATCACTAATGACAATATTCTATATTTATAGAATCAAAAAATTTCACCAGAAAATTTCTAGAACTCATGAATAAATTCAGCAAATTAACAGGATATAAAATCAACATATATAAATTAATAAATTTCTATTCAAAACTGATGAAACCTCTGAAAGAGAAATTTAAAAAATTATGCCATTCAGAATAGTATAAAAATATAAAATACATTGGAATCAAACAAAAGGTGAAAGTCCTCTACAATGAAAAATACAGATAACAAAAGAAAGAAGTTAAAGAAAACCTTACAAGATGGAAAGATCTCTCATATTCTAGTATAGACACAATTAATATTATCTAAAAGGCCATAATACCATAAGTGGTATATACATTCAATGCAATTCCAATTAAAACCCCAATGACATACTGCATAGAAATAGAGAAAACAATCATGATATTCAATTGGAAGAATAGGAGACCCAGAATAGAAAAAAACAATTATCGGTAGTAAGAGCAAAGTCAGAGATATCACAATTCCAGACCTTCAAGTATACTTCAGATAAATAATAACAAAAACTGCATGGTTTCAGCACCAAAATAGACAGAATAATGGTACAGAATAGAGGACACAGAGACTAACTCACATAAATACAAAGATAAAGATGCCAAATACATACAATGGAGAAAAGATAGCCTCTTCAACAAATGGTGCTGGGAAAACTGGAAATCTGTATGCAGCAAAATGAAATTAAATGCCTCTTTCTCATTCTTTACAAAACTCAACTCAAAATGGATCAAAGACCTAGTAATTTGATCAGAGATCCTGCACCACAGAAGAGAAATTACGCTCAAATCTTCCTTATGTTGACTACAGACAAGACTTCCTTAACAATAGTCCCAAAGCACAAGAAATAAAAGCAGGAATCAATAAATGGGATGGGTTCAAACTAAAATGTGTTTTTCAGTAAAGGAAAAAATTAACAATGTGAAGAAAGAGCCTACACAATAGGAGAAAATTTTTGACACTTGCACTTCAGATAGAGCACTAATCTCCTAATTTATAAAGAACACAAAAAATTTAAACCAAGAATACAACTAATTCAATCAGTAAATGGGCTAAGGAAATGAGAAGACAATTCACAGAACAAGATCTGCAAGCAATCAACAGATATATGGAAAAATGTTAAACATTTCTAGTAATAAGAGAAATGGAAATCAAAACTACCCTGAGATTTCATCTTACCACAATTAGAATGGACATTATAGATAATACAGGCAACATTAGCTGTTGATGAGGATGTGCGGTAAAATGGTATATTCATACATTGCTGGTGTTGTTGCAAATTTGTGCAGTCACTAGGCAAAGCATTGCGGAGTTTGCATAGAAAACTTGGAACCACAATTTGACCAAGGTATCTCACTCCTTTGCCAATACTCAAAGAACTTTAAACCAGCATACTACAGTGAAGCAGCTACGTCAATGTTTGTAGCACCTCAATTCACAATAGCTACATAGTGTAATCAACCTAGATGCCTTTCAATAGATGAATGGAAAAAGAAACTTTGTATATATGTATATGCACAATGGAATATTATTCAGAGAAAAAAGAATATAATTATGGCACTTGCAGGTTAATGGATGGAGTCGGAGAATATCCTGCTAAGTGAATTAAGCCAATTCCCAAAATCCAAATGCCAGATAATTACTCTCATAAGTGGTTGATGATACAAAATGGAGGTTATGTATTCAGGGAAAAATGGAGGAAGAATGAATTGTGTTGATGAAAATGAGAATTCAGTGGGGGTGGGGGAAGGAAAGCTAATGGAATGAAACAAACATCATTATCATACGTACATGTGCTATTACATGCAGGGGCGTCCGGAATTCCATCCAGTGCTTGACAAAGATCCTCTGGAGGATGATTGCAAAGGCTCATCCTAAAAGGAATTGCTGGATGTTTTGCTCCAAAGCATGGTGTTTTCTCTGATAATATATTACTCATTTCAGTCTGAATGGATTGCTTAAGGGGATGAAGGGAATACAACAAAAATTCCAGAAAATAATACCTACAATCTGAAAAACAATGGGTCTTTACCACTAACAAAATTAAAAATAATTTTGCAACCATACAATGAATCCCTGAAAGCCTCTGGAGAAAATAGTTGTAGATCTGCCTTTGTCTCCAACAGGCTGGTTAAATTTTAACGATGGTTTTGTTCGTGTGTGGTGGTGAGGTATAAGAATAAGGTTTCATAACATTCCTTCCTTCCTGCAAAGAATATGTCACCCCTATAATAAACATTGGTACACAATTACAATTGGGACCGCTGCCCTACTGTACCCCTTAACTCAGCAATTCAGATATTAACCAGATGGACCTAGTAGAGATAGTCACATGAGATTACTTGTCTATTGTTTTAACTGCAAGAATAATAAGAATAATCTTAGGTCACATAGAGTTTAGATATTAAGGAAGTAAATATTGTATTAGTTCACCGAGGTAGTTAGATATTCTTAAAACAATTGTGAATAGATAAGGATAATCTGTAAGGTTACTGTTTTCTCATAATTTTCTGTTCCTTGTTAAAAACAATTTCTGCCTATACTTTGAAATCTTCTTTAATATTAACCACAAGATTGTCATTATAGCTTGAAGAAAAATGTATATAAACCCAGCCTTCCCCAGAATAAAGTGGGATTGATTGCACCAGAACTAGAGTCTGTGTCTTTCATTCTCCATCCATTGCCAATGCTGTCTCCCCGCGCCCCGTTTACCGGAGTGGAACCCATGGACTCCTGCTACGGCTGGACCCTGGCAAGTGGTGCCCAACATGGGGCACTCTGGTAAATCCCCATTTATTATTAATTTCTTTTCTTTTTGAGACAGCTAGGATCCTGCCTGCGGTGCCGCGGACCCCTTGGTAGAGAAGGCCGAGAAAGGATAGGCAGGGATAGAAAGAACAGCTACCATGGGAGGTAGTGAAAGCAAAGAAAGAGCACTATTTATTGATATTGTTAAGCACTTATTAACTAAAAGAGAAATGCATGTAGAAACAGCTCAATTAAAAAGATTTTTTCATTTTGTGCAAGAATGTGCCTCTTGGTTTCCTGAACAGGGAACCTTAGATGTTAAAGCCTGGAAAAAGGTAGGTGATGCTATGCATACCCATAATAGATTATATGGCAATGAAAGAGTCCCTGCCGATGCTTTTGCATTCTGGAATCTTTTTAGGGACTGTTTAGACCCTAGACATGAAAGTGAGCAGCTAAGTAAAAGGGTAAGGTCATCAGACGAAATGTCAGAAAAGGAGACTTTGCTGACAGCCTCCGTTAAAAAATATACAGAGGAAACTCAGAGTGAAAGTGAAAGTGAATCAGACGATGATGAAGACGGTAAAAAGGAGAAAAGTCTACCTGATCAGCTCTCCCCATCTGATGAGGAGGACTTGGAAGAAGCCGCTTTCAGATATCACAATGAGGTTCCACCTTTGGTGGCTCCTGTTGTGCTGGCCCTTCCTAAACCCCCAGATAAAATAAAAAGGAAAGTCCAAGAGGTAGAATTTCTAGGTGCTGTTCGTGAGGCACAAAAACGGGCGATGTTAGTATTTGTTGCCCTGTAGTATGGGCTATAGATGAGGGAGGAGAGCCTCATTGGGAGCCTCTCTCTCTTTTAAAATGTTAAAAAAACTAAAAGCAACTATAAAAGATTTAGGACCTACTTCCCCTTATACTCTGCAGCTAGTGGAGAATGTCCTCCTCTGGCTGTCCCTAAAGGCTATCATATTATAGTCATTGATTTACAAGATTGCTTCTTTACTATTCCTTTAGCTAAACTAGATAGATGGCATTTTGCTTTTAGCTTACTATCGCCTAACTTACAAAGGCCTTATGAAAGATTTCAATGGAAAGTATTACCTCAAGGAATAAAAAATAGTCCTACATTATGTCAAAAATTTGTAGATCAAGATTTAATTAATTGCAGACAAAAGTATCCAGACTGCTATATGATTCACTATATGGATGATATATTGATTGCACATTCTCAAAACCATTTGTTATAAATAATATTACAGGATTTAATTAAAGATTTACAGAGGTGGGGTCTGATAGTGACTCCCAAAAAAATTCAACAGGAACCTCCTTATAATTATCTAGGAAGAACTATAAAAAGAGATTGTGTCAGCTCTCAAAAGTTACAAATTCAAAAAGACAAACTATTAACGTTAAATGATTTTCAAAAATTATTAGGAGATATAAATTGGATTAGGCCTTATTTAAAACTCTCAACTAATGATTTAAAACCTTTGTTTGAAATACTAAAGGGTGATTCAGATCCTAACTCAAGTAGAGTATTAACTAAAGAAGAAGAACAAGTCTTGCAAGTTGTTGAAACTGCAATTCAAAAACATTACTTACAAGTTAATTATAACTTGCCTTGGGTTTTTATTGTGCTAAAAATGAAACATACTCCAACAGGTTGTTTATGGCAAAATGATCCACTTGAATGGATACACTTTACCAGTATCAGGAAAGAAAATATTAATGTCTTATCCTACTATGGTAGCTTCTTTGGTATTAAAGGCCAGATTTAGAAGTAAAGAATTGTTTGCTTGTGAAATACATAAAATAATTATTCCTTACACAAGAGAACAATTTGACCAATTATTACAAATTGATGATCAATGGGCTATTGCATTTCTAAATTTTACAGGAAAAATTTCTTTCCACTTGCCCAATAATCCTTTACTACATTTTTTACTTCAAACAAAAATAATATTTCCTAAATGGTGCTCCTCAACTCCAATTAACAATGCTATGTTAATATTTACAGATGGGTCATCAAATGGAAAAGCAGTTACAATAATTAATTCTCAACCTACAGTTCTATGGACACAAGAAACTTCTGCACAAAGAACTAAATTAGAAGCAGTCATTTATGCTTTCAAAACTGTTGCTCAACCCTTTAATTTGTACACAGACTCACTATACATTGTTAAACTGTTTCCAACCATAGAAACAGCAACGGCTCTCTTTTCCTCTAAAATTATACATAGGTTACAAGAACTTCAATATCTAATTCATAACAGAACTTCACATTTCTTTATAGGTCATATTCGGGGACATTCTGGATTACCTGGTCCCCTTGCTCAGGGGAATACCCATGCTGATTACTTAACTAAAAATTTTATTTTAACAGCTATAGAAGAAGCTATTATATCACACAAAAATCATCATCAAAATTCATCTGCCTTACAAAAACAATTTCATATTTCTAGAGAAGAAGCTAGAACTATTGTTAAAATTGTCATGTTTGTCCTAAATTTATTCCTTCTCCACAGATGGGAGTTAATCCTCGAGGACTTTTACCTAATGTCTTATGGCAAATGGATGTAACTCATATATCAGAATTTGGAAAATTGTCTTATGTTCATGTTACAGTTGATACCTTTTCTCATGTTATTGTGGCCTCAGCCAGAACTGGGGAAGCCTACAAGGATGTGATTCAACATTTATTCCTTTGTTTTTCTGTTTTAGGAATGCCTAAAAAATTAAAAACTGATAATGCTCCTGCTTATACATCAAAACCATTTAAAGATTTCTGTTCCAGGTTTAATACTTCTCATTCTACAGGAATTCCTTATAACCCACAAGGACAAGCAATAGTAGAAAGGAGCCATCAAAGATTAAAAATACAAATAAATAAGCTAAAAGAGGGAGAGTTTAAATACTCTTCCCCACATCATATTTTACAATGTGCTTTATTTGTTTTAAATCATCTAAATACTGACAAAGAGGGAAATACTGCAATGATGAGACATTGGGAAAGTAAAAAGTCAAAACAAAGTTTAGTAAAATGGAAAGATTTATTATCTGGTAAATGGAGAGGACCTGATGTCTTCCTAACATTAACATCTGGTCGAGGCTATGCTTGTGTATTTCCACAGGATGCAGAAACACCTTTGTGGATTCCAGACAGATTGATACGTTACTACAATGAGCCCTATTTGAAGTAGGAAGAACAAAAAGTATTGGATCCCTTACCAACCCAATCAGATGGATGAAAACGGACTAGTATTTAAGATAAAAAAGTTGCGTCTTGCACAATCATCCGCCACTCGCAACTCAGACCTGCCGACTTGGGGACAAGTGAAACGCCTGACTGCTGCTGCTGAACACATGGTGAACAGCTCCGGAAAACCTAAAACCCCAGAGGCTTTGTTTTTTGCATTGATTGCTCTCATTTCAACTCAGGTACTGTCTATTCATGCTTATGATAATGAAGAGAAAGCTTACTGGACCTATTTTCCAAATTCTCCCTTATTACATCCAACTACTTGGAGCAGATCTAATATTAAAATATTTACTAATGAGCCTCAATTACTTGGAGGGATTTCAGATTCTTTAATACCACATAAAATAGCATTTACAATTACATTTCATGGAATTACTGAAGAGACACCAATGTGCTTTAGTACAGATAATCTACATTTGCCATTGGGATGTCTCCCTTTAAGTTATAGGACTTACATTACTGATTATCCAGGAGAAGAAGACAATGAAAGAGATATATGGTCCCTAGAGATAACCTCACTTGGATATGCTAATTATAATGATACAAATGTTTCAGTGGCTTTACTGCCTCCTTTTAAACTGTGTGATGACTTTAACAGTTCATAAAGACAGCTCTTGGAATCTACTAGATTTAGAAACAGATTTCCCAAATTGGTTTGAATGTGGTTTTCATCATACTGCACTACAGTTTAAGCCACACGGCTCTGCTACTACTAACAGATTATTCTGTGTCTTCTCCTGATTTTGATTATAAACTTTGGTTAAAGATAAGACAAAATAAAACAGTACATTTTAATTTTAACCCTTTTCATACCAATGAGCCTATTCATAGATGGTTTACTCCTGGATGGGTAACACCCATCTATCGGAGTGACCTTATAAATGGTAAATTCTCTTACTTTCCTGACTTGTATAAACTATTAGCAGCTACTAATGTAGTATTACTACAAAGACCTAAGTTAAGTAAACCTAATGACTTTGCAGTACGTGCTTGTATAAATGCTCCTCATGCTATTCTTATGTCTACCATAAATAATTTCAATATCACTAAAAATAAGGAAGCTTATAACATTTATTGTCATGATTGTGTTCTTACTAATTGTATTAATTCAACCATGTCTAAAGATTTAAAGGTGTTTTTAATTGTACATCAGCCTAATTATGTTATATTGCCAGTCAATCTTACAGAATCTTGGTATGATGATCCAGGTGTTGAAATTTTAAAAACAGTTAATGAACTTTTAAGACCAAAAAGATTTGTTGCAGCTTTGATCCTAGGAATAACAGCTTTAATCAGTATAATCACTTCCTTAGCTCTTTTGACCACAGTGCTTGTACAGGAAATTCATACCGCTTCACATGTAAATGATTTATCTCATAATGTCTCTGTGGCTTTAGCAGCACAAGAACAAATTGATAAAAAATTAGAAACTAGAATTAATGCTCTTGAAGAAGCTATTCTCTTTATGGGAAATGAGATTCAAAATATTCAAACTAGAATGACCACTAGATGTCATGCTAACTATAAATGGATTTATATTACTCCTTTAAAGGTTGATAATAATACTAATTGGGAACAAGTTAAAACTCACCTTAGAGGAGTTTGGAATAATACTAATATAGCACCAGATATCAATGCTTTACAACTGCAAATAAGAATGTTGAGTCAGGCTCATCTCTCAGTTGTTCCAGCAGATAATTTGGCCTCCCAAATGTTTCATAATATAAAAACAACTATATTTAATAGTACATTCCTAAATACAATATTACAATATGGCTTGATTGGAGTATGTATTTTAATTTTAATTCTTTGTCTTCCAGTCATCCTCCAAGCAATCCTCAGACTAGTCAAGAAAATAAAAATTCAAGAAGGCCTCTTCACTTTACAAAATAAGAAAGGGGGAGCTGCGGGGGCGTCCAGAATTCCATCCAGTGCTTGACAAAGATCCTCTGGAGGATGATTGCAAAGGCTCATCCTAAAAGGAATTGCCAGATGTTTTGCTCCGAAGCATGGTGTTTTCTCTGATAATATATTACTCATTTCAGTCTGAATGGATTGCTTAAGGGGACGAAGGGAATACAACAAAAATTCCAGAAAATATTACCTACAATCTGAAAAACAATGGGTCTTTACCACTAACAAAATTAAAAATAATTTTGCAACCGTACAATGAATCCCTGAAAGCCTCTGGAGAAAATAGTTGTAGATCTGCCTTTGTCTCCAACAGGCTGGTTAAATTTTAACGATGGTTTTGTTCATGTGTGGTGGTGAGGTATAAGAATAAGGTTTCATAACATTCCTTCCTTCCTACAAAGAATATGTCACCCCTATAATAAACGTTGGTACACAATTACAATTGGGACCGCTGCCCTACTGTACCCCTTAACTCAGCAATTCAGATATTAACCAGATGGACCTAGTAGAGATAGTCACATTAGATTACTTGTCTATTGTTTTAACTGCAAGAATAATAAGAATAGTCTTAGGTCACATGGAGTTTAGATATTAAGGAAGTAAATATTGTATTAGTTCACTGAGGTAGTTAGATATTCTTAAAACAATTGTGAATAGATAAGGATAATCTGTAAGGTTACTGTTTTCTCATAATTTTCTGTTCCTTGTTAAAAACAATTTCTGCCTATACTTTGAAATCTTCTTTAATATTAACCACAAGATTGTCATTATAGCTTGAAGAAAAATGTATATAAACCCAGCCTTCCCCAGAATAAAGTGGGATTGATTGCACCAGAACTAGAGTCTGTGTCTTTCATTCTCCATCCATTGCCAACGCTGTCTTCCCGCGCCCAGTTTACCGGTGTGGAACCCATGGACTCCTGATAGGGCTGGACCCTGGCAATTACACAAATGATGTTACTGTATTTCATGTACGGCCACAGGAATTAAATTTGTACCCCATTTATTTATGTACAATAAATCCAAAAATAAAATGAAAATAATATATAAATTCATAGGCTTCAGTTGACAATACTGCAACATCCCCCAAATTACAGCTTCTAAATTCAACTTGTTTAGATTGCAAATGTGAGTCAAGTGATGTCAATTTGTCTTTTTGCCTTATTTTTTTCCACTTTTATGGGGGTGGGATAATTGGGATTCAGTACAATTTTAATTCTTTTACTTTTCTACTGAGTTACTTTTCTACTGATTTACTTCTCCAGTCCGTTTTTATCATATTTAAAATTTTTTCTTTTTGTTGTAGAGGGATATAATATCTTTATTTTACTTTTATAGAGTGCCTTTGATTGAACACAGTACATCACAAATGCTAGGCAACTGCTGTACCACTGAGTTACAACCATAGTCCCCCGGCCTATTTCTTTATTTATTTTTCAGACAGGATATCAATAAAAAACTCATCTCAAACTTGCAATTTCTTCCCCTCAGCTTCCCAATTATCTGGGATTGTAGGCATGTGTCTTAAAAAATTATTTTTAAATTTATTTAGTAATTTTTAAAGATTTCCAATATAACTATGATCATCTATTGTTAGCAGGTTTTGAAGTAGAAATATCTCAGTGGAAACAATAACACAGAAAGAAAACAGGAAAACTTGTTACAATTGAAGAAACATTGTAAAACAGCTAGTAAAAGACAATAGGAATGTTAAAAGTATGAATTTATTAACCATTTCATTGATGTTTAATGTGCTGATAAAGAATAAAAGTAAATAAAATTGAGAGAACAATGTTACTAACAGAAATTATGTACTTGCAATAACCCTTAATATCTAAGATCTGAGAAATTGGAAATGTGAAGAAGAAAAGATATCAAATTAAGAAGCACAGTTATTACTAGGATAAACATAAAAAATTCAAAATAGAGTCCAAATAATAAAAAAATTCAAAAAATATAAAAAAGAATTTATGCTCAAAAATGGTTAAAAATTAAAATTAATTTCACAGATACTTTGCAAAAATTAAAAAAAAATTGAGGTTTATAAAATGTACACAATAATCAATGCTCCAGTTAGCAAAATAGGGCAATAAAAATGTAATACCTCACTGTTGTTTAAATATAATGACTTTTAATTTTTTCCCACACATTAGCATTAAATTCTGGTCATAGCTGAAAAATTCTAAAGCCCCAATTCTATTTCCTATGTTATGGTGGTAACTTAAAGTAGCATATCACAGAAATGAAACATATGGTATAAGTGACCAAGGGATTTTAAAATCCTTCAGGTAGGCAATATGAACTTCTTTTAGTTTATTATCCAGTTATCTGAAGCCAAATTATTATAGTGTAGGGTCAATAATGTGCATGCTCATTTAATAGCAAATGACAAATGCAAACTGTGTGTCTGGTTTCAGGTACAATTTTATTAAAATTAACCTTTATGCACAGTACTTGAATATATGAAAGGATAGAATTTTGATAAGACACTTGTCATTTAGACTGGGAGAAAGGATATTTTGCACTGCAGGGAAGATGAAAATATAGCATCTTTACAAAGAAGTCTGCTTGGGCAAGGTGGTATCTATGTGACAAAAATGTTATTGTGCCCTTTCCTCATACCATGGATTAAATTATTTTCACAGATAATACCTAGTAAACATTAAAGCAAAATATAAATATTCAAGTTGTTAAAAGCAAGGGAATTGCAGAGGGGTTCTGGTGGTTCACTAGCCAGTCTGGCTAATGTACAGAGCCTGCAATTTCAAGGTCAGCTTGAACAAATGAGTGAAATCAAGTTTCCAAATTAAAATTTGGTGATGTCTGGAATAAATATCAATGGTAGGACACACTGGACTTCAATCTGTAGGAAGAAAAAAAATAGGTACTCCATTTCAGAGTTAATCAAAATTGACTAAGAAAATTCATAAATGACTTGATAGAAAATAAAAATTTTATTTTTCAAGTGATATCTTTAAAGGGTACAAAGAGAAGTGATAGTGGAAGGAAATAATTACCTCAAATATGACTAAATACTTAATAAAAAGAAAAATGTAGAGACCCCAAATGAAAATTGATCAACAGATTGAATAAACATGTTATGCAGGAGACATACATGTGTTTGATAATCATAAAATTTCAGATCTTTAGAAACTGAATAAATGTACATCTACTCATGTTTCAGCTCCCTCTTTGACAAAGTTATAAATGAGTTAAATATTAAGATACATAAGGCAACTGAGAAAATATTTACCCTCAAAAGTGCTCTCCAATAGGAAAAGACCCAGAGTTTGATATTTACTACATATCCCAAGAAGTTTTACACACAGCAGATGTGGACACTTTATGTCTATCAATTCTGAAACACAGGATTAGGAAAGGATGAGAAATTGATATAATAAAGCATGACACAGTATAATTTTCAAAGGTGAATCTCAACAGAAAAATTTTGTGAAAAATTGTGTTTGAAGACAAAGGGAGGAGAATCACACATTTTTCTGATATGGTCAAGTGATAATTTTCTGCTTCCCTCTCACATAAATTCTTCACAAACAGAAAACAAAAACTTCAGCATGTGCTTTCCAGTATTTGGAGAAGTTACAATTTATGACATCAGTTTTAAATATAGCATGGGGAACAAATAATTGATAATATTGAGAGGAAATCCGAAATTGGGAATATGAACTGTGGCTAAAAATTTAGAAAATTTTCCTATGTATATAAATGAATGCACCATCGTGTATTTCACCCTTGTGAACATCCACAAGAATGCAGACCTGGGAGAGCTTCGATCTGCAAGCACCCTCTGGGATCAGGGCAGGGCACTCAGAGACCTCTTCAGGCAGCTCTGCACACTCCGGCCACAGGCTCTTTTCACGGGGCGATCCAAGATGGTGGCATAGAGGGTGACTGCACCCCCAGTCACTCCAGAAACCAGGAGTTAAGAAGGGGAGGCATTGGGAGACTCGGACTGAAATAGAGCCACAGGTGAGTCTGCCCACTAGGTAAAGCTCGGCCCGGGTGGCAGGCCCAGATAGAGGTGGCTTATCGGAGCCAGGCAGGGCAGCTAGAGTTTTCCACAGGCAGCCCTGCACACTCTGGCGCTGGGCCCTGCCAACACAGCCAGCTTCTCCAGGTTCTCAGAGCAGGCCCCATAGTGAGAGCGTTTCTGACCAGAACGAGCTCCAAGTCCCGGAGCCAGCACAGCGCAGCATACTCCGGCACGCAAGCAGCTTCAGGTTAGGGTTAGGTTTAGAGTTAGGCTAAGGAGAGTGGTAAGAATGAAGGAAAGAAGGACTGTGTAGAGGGAAAAGAGGGGTGGAAGGGGTGGGGGGGAGGGGAAAAATAAAATAAACATCATTACCCTATGTAAACATAAAAAAAAAAACAGCTTCAGGGACCAGGATAGGGGAGACAGAGACTTCCCCAAGTAGCCTGGACCCCTGCGGTGGGAGGTGCCTTTCAAGGCTAGCTTCTCGGACCAGACCGCCCAGTGAGAGGCTTTCTACATAGAACCAGCCCACAAGTCCCCGAACCAACAGAGAGCTTCAATCTGAAAGCAGCCTCTGGGATCAGGGAAGGGCAGGCAGAGACCTCTTCAGGTGGCTCTGCCCACTCCAGCCACAGGCTCTTTTCACAGCATTATCCAGGATGGCGGCCTAGAAGGTGACTGCACCCCCAGTTGCTCCAGAACCCAGGAGTTAAGAAGGGGAGGCATTGAGAGACTCAGACTGAAATAGAGCCACAAGTGAGTCTGCCCACTGGGTAAAGCTCGGCCAGGGTGGCAGGCACAGATAGGAGTGGCTTATCAGAGCAGGGCAGGGCAGCCAGAGTCTTCCCCAGGTAGCCTTACACACTCTGTCCGTGGGCTCCTTCCACACGGCCAGCTGCATGGTGCAGGCTCCCAGTGAGAGCCTTTCCGCATAGAGCCAGCTCCAAACCCTGGAACAAGTAGGGGGCTAGGGGCAGCTTTCTTTGGATGCACTGCATTATCAAATTCCTCCAAGACATCAGGCTACTGAAGGCTGGGTGGTGATACACTGGAAATCTACCGGGACACTATAAGCCAATAGCAGAAATCTGCAATATCTCAGGGTCACACTGACAGCTGACCAATATGAGAAAACAAGGGAAGAAAATATCCCAAATAAACCTAGATACTACATCAATAAAACCCAATGACAGCACAGCAGAAGATATGTCAGAAAGGGAGTTCAGAATGTACGTAATTAAAAAAATCAGGGAAGCAAATGAGGAGATGAAAGAGCAAATGCAGGCATTGAAGGAGGAGTGAAAGAGCAAATGCAGGCATTAAATGATCGCACCAATCAACAGTTAAAAGACCAAATACAAGAAGCAAGAGATCATTTCAATAAAGAGTTAGAGATACTGAAAAAAAAGCAAACTGAAATACTTGAAATGAAGGAAACAATAAACCAAGTTAAAAACTCCATAGAAAGCATAACCAATAGGATAGAACACCAGGAAGACAGAACCTCAGACATTGAAGACAAATTATTTAATCTTGAAAGCAAAGTTGGCCAAACAGAAAAGATGGTAAGAAATCATGAACAGAATCTACAAGAATTATGGGATATCATGAAAGGCCAAATTTAAGAATTATTGGGATTGAGGAAGGCTTAGAGAAACAAACCAAAGGAATGAACAATCTATTCAATGAAATAATATCAGAAAATTTCCCAAATCCAAAGAATGAAATGGAAAACCAAGTACAAGAGGCTTAAAGAACTCAAAACATACAAAATTACAACAGACCCACACCAAGGAACATTATTATGAAAATACCTAACATACAACATAAAGGCAGAATTTTAAAGGCCGCAAGAGAAAAGAATCAAATTACATTCAGAGGGAAAGCAATAAGAATATCAGCAGATTTTTCAATCCAGACCCTAAAAGCTAGAAAGGCCTGGAACAACATATAACAAGCCCTGAAAGAAAACAGATGCCAACCAAGAATCTTATACCTAGCAAAACTTACCTTCAAATTTGATGATGAAATAAGATCTTTCCATGATAAACAAAAGCTAAAGGAATTTACAGAAAGAAAGCCAGCATTACAGAACATTCTCAGCAAAATATTCCATGAGGAAGAGATGAAAAACAATGATGCAAATCACCAACAGGAGGCGCTAGCCTAAAGGAATAGCCAAATAAAGGAGACACCAAATCATGTCAAAAACAAATATGAGTCAATTGATTGGGAATTCAAATCATATCACAATAATAACCCTGAATGCTAATGGCCTGAACTTATCAATCAAAAGCCATAGACTGGCAGACTGGATTAAAAAGAAAAATCCAACAATATGCTGCCTGCAAGAGACTCATCTCATAGAAAGAGACACCCATAGACTAAAGGTGAAAGGATGGGGAAAAACATACCATGCAAACGGGCATAGCAAAAAAGCTCGAGTATCCATCCTCATTTCAGATAATGTAGACTTCAAACCAAAACTAGTCAGAAGGGATAAAGAAGGACATTACATGCTGCTTAAGGGAAGCATAAATCAGCAAGACAAAACCATCATAAATATCTATGCCCCGAACATTGGCTCATCCACGTACCTCAAACAACTCCTTCTCAATTCCAGAAATCAAATAGACCACAACACAATAATACTAGGCGATTTTAACACACCTCTCTCACCACTGGATAGATCGTCCAAACAAAAATTGAATGAAGAAACTATAGATCTCAACAACACATTCAACAATTTAGACTTAACGGACATATATAGAATATACCATCCAACAAAGAATGAATACACTTTCTTCTCAGCAGCACATGGATACTTCTATAAAATAGACCATATTTTATGCCACAAAGCTACTGTTAGGAAATACAAAAAGATAGAGATACTACCTTGTACTGTATCAGATCATAATGGATTGAAATTAGAAATAAATGACAGAATAAAAAACAGAAACTTCTCCAATACCTGGAGATTAAATAATATACTATTATATGATGAATGGATAACAGAAGACATCAGGAGGGAAATAAAAAATTCTTAGAAGTAAATGAGAACAAAGACACATCATATCAAAATCTCTGGAACACTATGAAAGCAGTACTTAGAGGAAGATTTATTTCAGGGGCGCATTCAAAAAAAGAAGTAGAAATCAACAAATAAACGACTTAACACTACAGCTCAAAGCGCTAGAAAAAGAAGAGCAGACCAATACCAAAAGTAGTAGAAGACAAGAAATAGTTAAAATCAGAGGCGAAATCAATGAAATCAAAACAAAAGAAACAATCGGAAAAATTAACAAAATAAAGAGTTGGTTCTTTGAAAAAATAAATAAAATTGATAAACCCTTAGCCACACTAACAAACAGAAAGAGGGAGAAAACTCAAATTACTAAAATTCGGAATGAACAAGGAAACATCACAACAGACACGAGTGAAATACAAAACATAATTAGAAGCTATTTCGAAAATCTATACTCCAACAAAACAGAAAATCTCGAAGACATCAACAAATTTCTAGAGACATATGAATTACCTAAACTGAACAAGGAGGACATACACAACTTAAATAAACCAATTTCAAGCAATGAGATAGAAGAGGTCATCAAAAGCCTACCAACAAAGAAAAGTCCAGGACCAGATGAGTTCTCAGCAGAGTTCTACAAAACCTTTAAAGAAGAGCTCATTCCAATACTCCTCAAACTATTCCATGAAATAGAAGAGGAGGGAACACTCCCAAACTCTTTCTTTGAAGCCAATATCACCCTGATACCTAAACCAGACAGAGACAGATCGAGGAAAGAAAAATCAGACCAATATCCTTAAAGAACATCAACGCAAAAATTCTCAACAAAGTTTTAGCAAATCGCATACAAATATATATTAAAAAGATAGTGCACCATGATCAAGTGAGTTTTATCCCAGGGATGCAAGGTTGGTTCAACATTCAGAAATCAATAAATGTCATTCACCATATTAACAGACTTAAAGTTAAGAATCACATGATTATTTCAATAGATGCAGAAAAAGCATTCTATAAAATACAGCATCCCTTCATGCTCAAAACACTAGAAAAAATTGGGGTAGTGGGAACATTCCTTAACATTATAAAGGCCATCTACACTAAACCCATGACTAATATCATTCTAAATGGTGAAAAACTGAAAGCGTTCCCCCTAAAAACTGGAATAAGGCAGGGATGCCCTCTTTCACCACTTCTATTCAACATCGTCCTTGAGACTCTAGCCAGAGCAATTAGAAAAACCAAAGAAATTAAAGGGATACGAATAGGAAAAGAAGAACTCAAACTATCCCTGTTTGCTGATGACATGATTATATATTTAGAGGAACCTGGAAATTTCAGCAGAAAACTTTTAGAACTCATAAGTGAATTCAGTAAAGTAGCAGGTTACAAGATCAATGCTCATAAATCCAATGCATTTTTATACATAAGTGATGAATCTTCAGAAAGAGAAATTAGGAAAACTACCCCATCACAATAGCATGGAAAAAAATACAGTACTTCGGAATCAATCTCACAAAAGAAGGGAAAGACCTCTACAATGAGAACTACAGAACACTAAAGAAATTAAAGAAAACCTTAGAAGATGGAAAGATCTCCCATGTTCCTGGATAGGCAGAATTAATATTGTCAAAATGGCCATACTACCTAAAGTGCTATACAGATTCAATGCAATTCCAATTAAAATCACAATGATGTACCTTGAAGAAATAGAGCAAGCAATTATGAAATTTATCTGGAAGAATAAAAAACCTAGAATAGCTAAAGCAATCCTCAGTAGCAAGAACGAAGCAGGGGGTATTGCAATACCAGATCTTCAACTGTACTACAAAGCAATAGTAACAAAAACGGCATGGTATTGGTACCAAAACAGACAGGTAGATCAATGGTACAGAATAGAGGACATGGACACAAACCCAAAAAAAAAAACCAATTTTCTCATACTAGACAAAGGGTTCAAAAATATGCAATGGAGAAAAGATAGCCTCTTCAACAAATGGTGCTGGGAAAACTGGAAAACCATATGCAATAGAATGAAATTAACTCCTATCTCTCACCCTACACAAAACTCAACTCAAAATGGATCAAGGACCTCAGAATCAGACCAGAGACCCTGCATCTATAGAAGAAAAAGTAGGTCCAAATCTGAAACTTGTTGGGTTAGGATTAGACTTTCTTAACAGGACTCCCATAGCAAAAGAAATAAAAGCAAGAATCAACAACTGGGATAGATTCAAACTAAAAAGCTTTCTCTCAGCAAAGGAAACTATCAGTAATGTGAAGAGAGAGCTACAGAGTGGGAGAATATCTTTGCCAACCATACCTCAGATAGAGCTCTAATTTCCAGAATCTATAAAAAACTCAAAAAACTCTACACGAAGAATACAAATAATCCAATCAACAAATGGGCTAAGGAAATGAACAGACACTTCACAGAAGAAGATGTACAAGTAATCACCAGATATATGAAAAAATGTTCAACATCCCTAGTAATAAGGGAAATGAAAATCAAAACTACCCTAAGATTTCATCTCACCCCAATTAGAATGGCGATTATCAAGAATACAAGCAACAATAGGTGTTGGCGAGGATGTGGTGAAAAAGGAACACTCATACATTGCTGGTGGGGTTGCAAATTAGTGCAGCCACTCTGGAAAGCAGTGTGGAGATTCCTCAGAAAGCTTGGAATGGAAACAACATTTGACCCAGCTATCCCACTCCTTGGCCTATACCCAAAGGACTTAAAATCAGCATACTACAGAGATACAGCCACATCAATGTTCATTGCTGCTCAATTCACCATAGCCAGATTGTGGAACCAACCTAGATGCCCTTCAGTTGATGAATGGATAAAGAAACTGTGGCATATATATACAATGAAATATTACTCCGCAATGAAGAATGATAAAATTATGGCATTTGCAGGCAAATGGATGAAATTGGAGAATATCATGCTAAGTGAGATAAGCCAATCTCAAAAATCCAAAGGGCAAATGATCTCACTGATAAGCGGATGATGACATATGAATTTCTGTAAAAGGGCAGGTGTTAGATTAGGTTTAGGTTAGGGTTTAGTTAGAGTAAGTGCAAGTACAAAGAAAAAGAATGACTGTGATAGAAAGAAAAGAAAAAGTATAAAGTGGGGGAAGGAAAGAAATAATCCAACATCATTGCCTTATGTAAATGTATGATTACACAAATGGTATGCCTTGACTCTATGTACAAATAGAGAAACAACATGTATCCCATTTGTATACAATAATAAAAAATAAAATTAAATTAAATTAAAAAAAAAGGAATGCAGACCTATGTAGAATAAGGTATATATCATGTTTGTATAAGTACAACAGATTGAATTCTATTGTCATGTACAAATATAAGGAATTAAAAAAATCTTAGTGATTTATTCATAGACCTATGAATATCTAGAATGGAGGTTGTGGATTTGAGACACTGCTTCTTGTATATTTAGATGGTTTATCAGGAAGGAGAAACAGAGATCTGTAGAGACCACAGCTACTCTCATGCAGCAACAACATGAAGTTGGTGTTCTCTTTTAATAACCATCTAAATCTTCACCACACAACCTGGGGAGATTCTGGGCAGACATCACATTGATATCATCATGCTACTCCAGACAGAAACTGAAGACCTATACACTAATATGATAAGATGCCAGAGTACAGTTACTGACCTTAGTAGACCTAGAGTAGGGGATTGAGGGCTGAGCTGCCACACAGGAATACTACAGCCAGCAGACTGAGAGGACCATGAGGAGCTCCCACCCCCATTTCTGCTTCTGTCATTGTCAGTTCCAAGGGCCTCAGCTTTTCTCCCCAGTCTTCAGATACCTAAAGCACCTTCATCATTTTCTGGTTTTCACCCTACCCAGAGTTCTCCTTGTGGTTTTTTTCAGTGCCTGTGTAGCACAAAAACCTGGAGCTCCCGAGCATAGTAGAAAAAGTCAGATATGGATCTGGATAATGACAAACTTCTGACACAAAATCCAGAACTCCACTGCAGAAGCCACTTCCTCTTGGCTGGTTATATCTGGATTTGCCAGTTCTTGCCCAGGTACCTCCAATTGGAGAGGGCTTCAGACTCTGTTCCCTGATGCTGAGCCTAGTGAACCTACCTCTGAATAAGAGTAGTTTGCTGCCAACCCAGAAATTAATGAGAACACA